>JAVJGI010000057.1:67122578-67134919 GCA_035590275.1 Ibycter americanus | reverse complement strand
TACAATGTATTTAATACTAAACATCCAAGTGAATAGCTAAAACCAAGGTGGTGGTTGGGAAGGTATGAAAAAAAGATACTATCCTTCATTATTTACCTAAATTATTTTTTTCTCTTCAGATGGGATTTTTAGAAGTAGCTTAGACTTCTGCAGAATGCTGAGGAGCTTTTGCAACATTGACATTTACCATAAGATAGGATTTTATTCTGTAACCTGTTCATTGGAAAAAATTCTTGCAGTTTCATAACATAAAGTGAGTTACAGTTTCGAGCAAAGGGTGTCCATAGTCCACTACAAAAAAAAAAAAAAAAAAGATTCAAAAGATTCAAACAAGCAAGCCAGAGAAATGCAGAAATAACACAAGTAACCCAGGAATTTAAGTACGCATCTGTAGTCATACCATTGCACCCAGATATTTGTTGTACACTTCAAGTCTTATTGTTAAAATTTTTTTATTCTGAGAATATTTTCATCAGTAAAATAGCAGAAGTAGTTGTAATTTTTTATCATGTTGGCAGTAGAAATAACTTCCTTTATCCGCTTTAAGATTGCTTTTAATTATGTGGTTGGCTGATAAGAGAGCAGAATTAAAAGCTCAAGTTATTTGTTAGGTTTTTGTTCCAAATTACCTGATGTTGTATTTTAAAATAATTCGCCCTAGTTGTAGATACAGTCTTATGGGCCTGCAGTGTTATAAGCAAGCACAATGAGCCCAAACTGGGTTTAGTAATGCTTTTTTTTTTAAATTTTATTTTTTAGTTAAAAGCCAACAAATCAACAAAGCTTAAAGTGTAACCTTCCCTCAGGAGCATGATGCAATTCTCTCTGGAAACTTTGCTTGCCAGAATAGTCATGAAAGTACCTATATTCTAAGCCACAGAAAACTTTGCATCAGAACAGGAAAAAAAGGGTATTTAGGACACAGCTCATTTATGAAAATATTAACAATAAGATCATTATACCATGCACTCATTTTTCAATGAACTATGAACTTGCTAAATGAGAGGTTCAAGGCAGAAAGAAAAGAAATTTTTTTCACTCACGGCTAAGGCAATACAGATCCAGTCAAGGTGGACCAACCTTTCAGTATTCAGGCAGAATGAGAACTACCTGTTTGGACTATATTTTCATTTCAGCAGTAACTACCATACCATTTCAGCAAGCTATTGTTCTCCTTTTGAGACCAGAATTCTTCAAATTCTAAAACCTGAACTAACATTCTTTCATATGAATTCTAGAAGAAAAACACCTACATAAGAAGCAAGTGTTATACAGTGTCTGCATTTCTGTCTAACAAGTTTGGCAGACCTGCTGCACAAGTTTGCCAAATTGGAACAGTCTTTGAAGGTACTACTGAAGAAATGTCTACTTTACAAAATCAGATTTTCTGCCCCAGTAAAAGGAATCAGAATTGAGATTCACTGCAAAAATTAAGGACAGAAAAGGTCAAACCACAATTCTGCAGTATGCAGGTGTCCATGAATTGAGTTACCCTTTCTCCACTTCTCCAAGGAACATTTAACGTTGGAAACAGAAAAAATCTATTAAAGCAGCCAAGGTTTGTGCTTGTACTGAGCTCCTCTTTGTGTGTAATTAATTATAAGACGTTGCTCAGGTAATGCACATGGAAAGAGTCCTACCAGAAGTCTGACAGTGTCTTCTGAGTGTACACTAACCCAAAGACCTGTCTTTTTCAGCAGTGTTTCTAGCCTTTTCTGGAAACCATATGTTAAACCTTTCATTTAAAAAGAAACTGTGTATGTACTGCTTCATCTGTATTAAGTTATCAGAACTCACTAGACGTCTCATAGACAAACACCCAGTACCCTTTTCCTCACCTCTGCTGACATCTCCATACAAAGTAGTGTATACAGCAAGCACAGTTTTTTCATGCTTTCCTCCAACCTCTTTGTAAAGATTTAAATAGCTGTAAACAACCTAATCTTGTAGTAATATTTTATGACTCTTTCAGCTATTAGAAGCTTCTGCAAAAGCATGTTCAGGTGGGGTATTTTACCTTTGTTTTACCTCAAAGTTGCACATATATGTACTAATGGTAATACCAGACATGCATTAGGCATAGCGAGGTTGAGACTAGTAAAAGTGACATATTCTTACTATAAACCTTTATGTAAACCTTTACTACCACCGCATGTGATTTTCGTGTGCTGCCTAGCCCAGTCAGTGGGGATACTCTAACCATGGCCTTCTTCGCAATGGCAGGGGAATGCTGGACAATAATTTTGCAAATATTTCAGACATACACACAGAAAAAGAGAGGGGGGTCCACGTGGGCAGTTTGGCTGGGTACCAACAGCAGCCTTCTGTGAAGGCTCTCAGGAGGCAGGCAGCATTCTGAATATGTATCAGGTTTTACAAGCTATCAATATCACATTAAATTCTAACCCCAGATCTCTGAAACATTCAGTCACACATTACTTTTATTGGGAATGTACTACTTGCAGTAACATGAAATTATGCAAGTGCAGACAGTGTTTACATTTATCTGTATAGCTTTAGGACATCCACAGTATTTCAGTGTAAACAAAACAAACCCATTTATTTTTCTCTGCCAGAATGCATTTTTCCCTCTTTCTAAACTTGTTGGGGAGTGACTGAGTGTATTTATTATTTTTACTAGAAAATAAATTGTGATCCCAGTTAAAAAGCATAGAAAAAAATGTAACCAGCAGCATCTATTCATTTGAGTGCTATCATTTCCTTGCTGTTTATCACTCAAACCATGTCTCCCTACTGTTCAGGCTGTCACACCTCTGTCTATCTGGTGACTGATGTAATCACTGTGCAATCAATGGTGTCTCCCTGGCAATTATCTAAACCTCTAGAGCACTTTTAAGAGTTGTGTTGTGAAGTAGTTTAACTGTTCCTCTTTCCAAATGACATTTAAAATCCCCCATTGTATTTCTGAGAACTGACAACACATATTTCCAGTCCCAGATCTTCCCAATCTCAGCCAAAGCTTGTACAGAAAGACAACATTTTGATCTGCTTTCATTGCATTCCAGAAGCCCCAAACTTTCCTGATTCTTATGGTGTAAAATTTAAAGTGTATCTTCTGTCAACAGTATCGCAGAGAAACCCTATGAACATGGTATGGTCCTTGCAACAGTGCTAATTCTTTCCAGCTCTTTTTCATAGCAGATACAGATCAGTAATATATGTCTATTTTTTAAGTTCAACTATACATGACTTTACACTGCTGTCCCTCTTTCCTGGAACTTACAGCCTTTATCCAAAGAAAGAATGTAGTTACTTCATGCTGTGGGATTAACTTAGTTGACGACTAAGCACTACCAACAAAGAAGAAAAAAAAAAAAGTGTTTTATTTTATCCTTGAAGGTTCCCTGGCCAGATAAATGCTATCCAGAGGCAAACCTTATGAAATGCACAAATACCTAATCATGTGGAGTCACTGGCAAAACCTGCCTGTTTATGTAACACTAGATACTGTGCTCAGTCAAATTTATTTGCGAAAGAGGTCCACATCTGCACCAAAGCCAGTGGTACCAGTTTCCAACATCTCAGACCCCAAGGCAGAGCTGCTGCTGCTCCAAAATTCTGTCTTGAATTTGGCTAAAGTGCAGATCTCCACTTTTTTAGACAAAATATCTGGTGCTTTGTGGTGAACCACCATTCTCATCCAAATTTTTTTTATATCAGAGGGGGGGTTTGACCATTTTTGTACCTGAGTGCCATATTAGGCTGGGATTTGAAATTGTAATCTGTTTTTTATCAGGTAAGATGAACTGATTTGAGAAACTGGTTTAATTGTAGAGAAAAGGATGAATACCATTTCATTTCAGATCTAGAAGATTAATTGAGCTATCTCACATTAGTAAGAAGTAGATTTATTACACTGGCATCACATTCACTGACTTAGTGTGCAATACTGCAAGTGAGATGATGCACTGACTCTTTCCGCAGTCCTTCATGTCATGAAAAAGCACACTGTTAGTGAGATTCAAACACAGTAAGTCCATTTAATTCTGGTTAATGCCATTATTCTTCTGAAGAAATGTATCTTGGCCACTATGCATATTAATTTAATCTACTATGAGTTATGTAAGTGAGCTCTCTATCATGATGACTTCTGGAAGCTTTTGGTGGATAGAAGAGACAACAGTATAACAGTCCTGACCTGAGCATACACACCATACAAGGAATTAAGTGAGAAACTATGACTTCTGAAGCTGTGTTGTCTGCATAAAAAATATTCTGCATTTTAGATGCTTTCCATTGATTTGATCTCTTACTCTGAGAATTTATAAATTCCTTTTCCTGAACTTATCACTGCACTTAAACTAGCCAGCAAAATTAACTTTTCTCTATCTTTGTCCAGTATTTAACTTCATGAACTGCCATTCTATCATTCCCTGTATCATATGTTTTCCTGAAGCCTTTTAAATTACTGCCTTCCTGGCCTGATGTAAGATTTCAAGGAATGGAAAATTCATCAACCCCAGATATGCTGGTTATAATAGGAAAGCAACTAAAATGGCAGTCTCAAACTCCTGACTGATGTTCTCAAGGACCTTATGATCCCCAAACATTTTCATTTTAGATGCAAATAATGTGTCACATGGTTACATGTACTTTACAGTAATTATGATATTTTCTTTCTTTATAGCCTTATTATTTCGTTGGTTTATCTCAACCTACCAAGTAGACCAGAGCTTGGTGTGAGAGTATTCCTTTGAGAGAAGACAGAATTTGAAAGCAGATCACTCAATGTCTCATTTAGTGCCCTGCCCAGTGAACTATGATGGTATCTGCCACCTGGAGGACAAGAATATGCACAAAATGAGTTGTTGCAGTACCTCTAGTCTTTGTGGCAGGACCACCAAGCTTTCTCCACTATGTTCCACACTTCAGTTGCTGAAACATTTCACTCCAGCTCTGAGAAGCCTTTTCAGATCTTTCGGACTCTTGACTCTGAAGATACACATATATCTACAAAGCAAGCAGTCTCTGAGAATAGGCATTACTAAACTGTTCAGGTAGTCTTGGGATTGCTTGGATCCTTTGACATCTTACACCTTTTTGTGGACTTGGCTCATAAAGACCCATGTAAAATGTCCCAAAGCTTAATTACCTTCACTTTTAAACACAAGCTTATATCACAGAATCATTGAATCATAGAATCATTTAGGTTAGAAAAGACCTATGAGGCTATCAAATCCAACCATTAACAGAGGACTGCCAAGTCCACCACTAAACCATGTGACTAAGCACTACATCTGCGTGTTCTATAAAGATCTCCAGGGATGGTGATTCCACCACCTCCCTGGGCAGCCTGTTCCAATGCTTGACCACCTTTTCCATGAAGAAATTTTTCCTAATGTCCAATCTAAACTTCCCCTGGCATAACTTGAGGCCGTTTCGTCTTGTCTTGTCACTTGTGATCTGGCAGAACAGACCAACCTCCACCTGCCTACAGCCTCCTGTCAGGTAGTTGAAGAGAGCAGGAAGGTCCCTATGAGTCTCCTCCACTTCAGATTAAACAACCCGTTCCCTCAGTCGCTCCTCATAAGACTTGTTCTCTAGACCCTTCACCAGCTCCGTTGCCTGTCTCTGGACACACTCCAGCACCTCTACGTCCCTCTTGAAGTGTGGGGCCCAAAACTGAACACAGGATTCAAGGTGCAGTCTCACTAGTGCTGAATACAGGGGGACAATCACTGCCCTAGTCCTGCTGGCCACACTGTTTGGGATACAAGCCAGGATGCTCTTGGATGCCTTGGCCACCTGGGCACACTGCTGGCTCATGCCCAGCCGGCCGTCACCCAGCACCACCAGGCCCTTTCCCACCAGGCACTTCCCAGCCGCTCTGCCCCAGCCTGTAGCGCTGCGTGGGGCTGGTGTGACCCAAGGGCAGGACCTGGCACTGAGCCTTGTGGAACCTCATACAACAGGCCCATCGGTCCAGCCTGTCCAGATCCTTCTGCAGAGCCTGCCTGCCCTCAGGCAGATCAACACTCCCCACCAAAGTTGGTGCCATCTGCAAACTTACTGAAGGTGCACTTGATCCCCTCATGCAGATCATTGGTAAAGATATTAAACAGAACTGGGCCCAACACCGAGCCCTGGGGAACACCACTTGTGATGGGCCACCAGCTGGAGGCAACTCCTTTTACTACCAATCTTTAGGCTCGGCCACCAGCTGGATGCAACTCCTTTTACTACCAATCTTTAGGCTCAGCCACCAGCCAGTTTTTAAACCAGCATAGAGCACACCTGCCCAAGCCATGAGCAGCCAGTTTCTCCAGCAGAATGCTGTGGGAGACAGTGTCAAAGGCTTCACTAAGGTCCAGGTAGACAACATCCACAACACTTCCTTCATCCACTAGGTCGGTCAATTTGTTGTAGAAGGAGATCATGTTTGTCAAGCAGGACCTGCCTTTCATAACCCCGTGCTGGCTGGGCCTGATTTCCCAGTTGTTCTGCATGCTCTGCCTGATGGCACTCAGGATGATCTGCTCCATAACCTTCCCTGGCACCAAGGTCAGGCTGACAGGACTGTAGTTTCCCCAGATCCTCCTTCCTGCCCTTCTGTAGATGGGTGTCACATCGGCTGACCTCCAGTCTTCTGGGACTTGCCCCGTTTGCCAGGACTGTTGAGAAATGATGGAGAATGGTGGAGAACAGTTTGGCAAGCTCCTCCACCAGCCCCCTCAGTACCCTCGGGTGGATCCCATCTGGCTCCATAGATTTGTGCGTGTCCAAGCGGAGCAGGAGGTCAGTAACTGTTTCCTCCTAAACTGTGGGGAGTGTGTTCTGCTCCTTGTCCCTGTCTTCCAGCTCAGGGGGCTGAGTACCCTGATGGTAACTGGTCTTAGTATTAAAGACTGAGACAAAGAAAACATTAATTACCTCAGCCTTTTCCTCATCATTTGTGGCAATGTTCCCTGCTGCATCCAATAAAAGGTGCAGATTCTCCTTGACCCTCCTTTTGTTTCTAATGTGTTTGTGAAAACATTTCTTATCTTTTATGGCAGTGGCCAGCCTGAGTCCCAGCTGGGATTTCACCTTTCTAATCTGTGCCCTGCAACATCCTTGTAGCCCTCCAGAGTTGCCTGCCCCTTCTTCCAAAGGTAGTAAACTCTCCTTTTTTCCCTGGCTTCCAGCCAAAGCTCCCTGTTCAGCCAGGCTGCTCTTCTCCTCCACCAGCCCATCTTTCAGCACATGGGGAGAGCCTGCTCCTGTGTCTTTAAGACTACCTTCTTGAAGAATGTCCAGACTTCCTGGACTCCTTGGCCCTTCAGGACTGTCTCCCAAAGGACTCTGTCAAGCAGGGTCTTAAACAGGCCAAAGTCAGCCCTCTGGAAGACCAAGATAGTAGTTTTGCTGATCCCTCTCCTTACTTCTCCGAGAATAAAAAATTCTATCATCTCATGGTTGTTATGTCCAAGACATTCTCTGGCAACCACATCGCCCACCAGTCCTTTCCTGTTTGTAAACAAAAGGTCCAGCAGGGCATCTCCCTGGCTGGCTCCCTGACCAGCTGTGCCAGGAAGTTGACTTCCACGCACTCCAGGAACCTCCCAGGCTGTTTCCTCTCCGCTCTGTTGTGTTTCCAGCTGGCATCCAGTAGGTTGAGGTCCCCCACGAGAACAAGGACTGGCAATCGTGAGATTTCTCTCAGCTGCTTGTAGAATGTTTCATCTGCCTCTTCATCCTGGTTGGGTGGTCTATAACAGACTCCCACCAGGATATACAACTTGTTGGCCCTCCCCCTGATTCTTACCCATAAATACTCAACCCTACTGTCACCATCACTCAGCTCCAGGCAGTCAAAACACTCCCTGACATACAGAGCTACCCCACTGCCTCTCCTTCCTTGCCTGTCCCTTCCAAAGAGTTTGTAGACATCCACTGCAGCACCCCTGTCATGCAAGTCTTCCTACCATGTTTCCGTGATGGCGACTATGTCCTAGTCTTCCTGCTGCAAAGTAAATCTGTTTCCTCCTTCGGCCTTTGGAAAAAAATTCTAAATTCCCATCATGAATAAAGGGGACGCTTTAGTCTCCTGCTAATGTTCTTGGGAATAATCATTTTCTCAAACAATGTTTAATAACCAAGATATTTTGCTAAGGTTTAACACAAAACATCTGTGAACAAAGTGACGATGGACACATGAGTATATGTGTGCAGCTGAAGTAAAAGCAGATATTGTGTCCCTAAAGCTATTTGTATATCTACTCTTCTCACTGTTTTTAAGGCTTTTTATTTTATTTTATTTTATTCTGCAACTTACCCTGGCCACCCTTCTTTTCAGCGTGCATCCCCTTTCACTGAACTGTTTCAGTCTCTCTGCTTTTTGGTGCAATCCCTGATGTCACTTGAAAAATCTTAAATTTCTCTCTGTGAAGATCTTTCCATGTGACTATTTCTTCCATCTTGGTTCTGGTAACATCAATTATTCTGTAAGAAAAATCGGATTGCTTTACTTCTCTGCATTTGGCCTGAGAGATACTCTTGAAATAAGGATTTTTCTTCCTTGTCTGTCCTTAAAAATGGCTACATCTTCTTACACTAGGAGAAATACAGAATAATGATAGCTATTGAGAATTCTGCTGCAGTGCCATTGTGAAACTGCACTTGATTTCTAGGCTGAGACTTGCCCTTTTTTTTCAGAGAAAATGGTTAAGCTAGTCTTATTGTAACCCTTGATACCTCATTATTGAAAGCCATTTTCAAAAAGTGAGTTATTACATCTCCAAAACATGAAACAGATGTGTATCTTGGTGAGACTGTGACTGGTTACAGCAGCAGACCAGAGGACTGAGGATGTCTGCAGCTTGTTCTGAACATCAGATATGGATCTTTTTCTAGGGGACTGTAAAGGCAGGGCACCCTGCCAACATATTTTGTGTAAGCCTGTATTGGGTCTGGCTGAGCCCCACAGCAGCCCTCACAGTGCTGTGCCTGTGCTGGTAGCTGGAAAGGTGGTGATAACACACCAGTGTTTTGGCTGCTGCTGAGCAGCGCTCGCACAGCACCAAGGCTGTGTTCAAACTTCCCCCTCTCTCCTCCCCAGTAGGTTGGTGGTGGGCCAGATCTTGGGAGGGGACACAGCCAGGACAGCTGACCCAAACTGACCAAAGAGATATTCCACACCACATGCTGTCTGCTCAGATATGAAAGCTAAGAGAAAGGAAGAGGAAAGGGGGGCATTCATTACTGATGATGTTTGTCTTCCAGAGCAACCGCCATGCACACTGAAGCCCTGCTTCCCAGGAAGTGGCCGAACATCGCCTGCTGATGGGAAGTAGAGACAACATCTTTTGTTTTCCGTAGCTGTTGCACAGGCTTTTGCTATTACTTCTTTAAACTGCCTTTATCTTTTTCTCTCCCCACCCCACCCCCCACCCTCTGCCATTCTGCTGAGGAGGGGGATGATGGAGCAGCTTGGTGAGCACCTGGCATCCAGTCAAGGTCAACCCACCACAAAACCCTAGTCACTTTTTATAATAGGCCATGAAGAAGTAGCTTGATAAATCAGGAGAAGAGAGGATTTTGAGGGGTCGGAGAGATGTCAGCATATGTTTGCATTAGCTATTTTTGCACTGTATGTAGTACAAGATAAATTCATTCAAATATAGGTAAACCGTGCCAGAGTAGTAGAAGTAAATGGGCAAAATAAATCAGATTAAATAACAGATTTAATGAGTTCTGCAACATATATCAAGGATTATATGAATTCCCCTCAAGCTTCTTGTAAATTACCCTTCCTTTAATTTGAAGGCTTATTAAGATGACCTAAATATTTTACAGCCATGTGAGTATCTCTTCTGTTTCATTCATGGAATTTCTAAGAGCTCATTATTCTGGTGTTATGAAAGCTTTTGCTCAAAGGAAGTATCTAGTCTGTGACTATTTGATTTCTGATTTTGCTCTCTTAGAATAAAATTGTTGAATAAAGAGAAAAGAATCTCTACAATTCATAATTTTGCACATTCTTCTTTGCAAAGAAGAAAATATCAACAATGCAGTTGATAAAGTTCAGTGAAAATTAAAAGCCCTTCTCATCTCAAATTCTGGGTTTTTTATATATATGTATATATAAAAATAGGGAAGTAGAGGATGAATGACTGTTCCTTGTTTGAAGCCTCATATAGTAGTTCCTTTTTTTTTCCTTTGAGATGTAAGTCATGAAACACGTTTTAGTACTAGTTCAAGTACTATTCATAGTCCAAATTCATGGCAAAGGATTTTCTTCATTCCAAGAGAGCAAAGAAAGTGATAGAAATATAATTTTCAAGAAGCAGAGAAGGCTTAAACTAGGAGGTAGGTTTAAGACATTTTACAGAGCAAATGTCTACAAATGTCTTTACTGAAGTAAAAAGGGCTTCTGATACTGATTTGTGTGTTTTCCACTGTCCCTCACTATCTAGTTACTTTTCTGTTCTACATATTTATGATGCTAGAAGGCCGCTGTGACCAAGCAATTTTAAAATACAGTCTGCCCAGCAGTGACCGTTCAGATACATGCCACCTTGAAGGTTCATTTATTGTATAACCTTTCACCTTTTAATTTGTTATGCATGAAGGGTTTTATTTTACATAAAAAATGTATCATTTAACTCGCTAAGAGTTGTCTCTAATGCTATAATCAAGCAAAGCATTTACAAAGGAAAAATTCCAATATCTAGAGAAAAGACAATTTTTCCTCCCAGCAGACCTCAGAACCTGAGCACACTCACAGCTGCAAACATGCCTTCAGAAAAGTCCTCAGCACAAGTTATTTTCCAGTTTGAATGAGAGAGACAGAATTTGGATGCCCACACTTTGATACTTAGACATTGGTAGATTTTCACCTTTGATAATAAATGAATACTCATTTTGAATCAAAAGCTGTATTTCTCAGTATGTTACTGGTTGCCTATGTAATTTACCAAAAACAGGTTTTCTCTTTGTGGACAACATACTATTTTATTCCTTTCTGAGGTCATGTCATTTTAACACATACCAATATATATTGCTCCTGTACATTTAAAATCCTGTTCTATTTCAGTCACACTAAGAAAGAAATGCTAAATCAAAGCTGCCATGGATCCTGCAGAGATTCTGGCTGTTACCACTAGAATATAAAATAATAAGACATTACTCCCTTAAATTATTTTTTCCCAGAAAGAAGCAATATCAGAAACGGAGAATTTATAGCTTTAAATATACATTAGAGGAGAAGATTTATTCCTGTGTCTGTTCTGTGGTGGTAAGTTCTTATGAAAGTTGAAATATTTATTTCATGGAAACATATTAAGCATTTAATTCCTATCCTGTATCTGTACTTTGTCCTGACGGAAGTGCTTTGAATGAAAGAGAGATGTGTGTGCTTTGAATGTAGTTATTACAATCTAAAGACTATAAGACATTAAGTTTTGTTTAGGAACAATACATTTTTAAAATCTTTTTTCTTTCTTCCCTTTTTTCCATAAATAGGACTAAAATTTTTGCAGCTTTAGACCCTTTTAATGTTGGTGTACTTTAACATCAGATTCCATCAAATGCAGTATGAATATATTACTTTTTTCTTTGAGGCCTGCAAGTACACGTGCTTTGAAGAATGTCTGTACAGCCCAAGCAAGGGAAACATTGCCTGATGTAGCATTTTCCAATGTACCTTTCCTGGAGCTTGAAAAATCCATCAAGAGATTTTCATTTGATATTAACTAATTTTGCCAGAAACATACAGTTTATGTGTATCTGTAGATGTCTGTGGAATGCCTAAAAATATTTAAAAAATCATATCTTTCTGGATCTAAAATGGAGTCTGGAAACCTTTTTGTCGTCATCACTTCTTAGCTATTCAGTTTTAAGTGGGATCTTCATTCACTGGAAGCTGTATGTGTGCAGTAAGAAAAGCACGCTGTTGACACCTGTAGATAATTTTCCATTACTTATGATATCTTAATTGGAGCATCCAGGATATGCCACTTCTGTTTAGTCCAGGTGTCATCAAAATTTACAACCTGACTGTTCTGGCTGCAGCTAGCAAGCGACAGACTCTTGCTGGAGAAAGAAGTTCAGTTCCAGACAATCCTCTTCCCCCGCTCTCCCACTTACCCACTGCCTGTTCATGTTCTGTTTAAACTACTTTATTTTACAAGAGACACTGCACCCCTTGCTTTTTCATGTAGACTGTTTAGGTATGGTTTTTGTAATGACATAGTCACTAGATTAACAAACTACATGTATCACTCAGATATGAGTATACTGTGTTAAGATTGGATTATTAATTTTGGTCCAGATGGAAGAATGCAGAGGTATTTTGGGAGTTATTTTATGAGGTAATGCTTGACATATGACTCTTGTAGTTT
>JAVJGI010000057.1:67050166-67066330 GCA_035590275.1 Ibycter americanus | reverse complement strand
TAAAGAACATTTCAAGTTCAAAGACTTTTCAGCAAGTTTTACTGTACTGAGAATGCCTTTCTTTTAGGACTGTCTTGTCATTGTTAGCAAGTGACAACATGACCTTGGGAAGTTGCATATGACAGAAAAAGGTACTTCTCTGAAGATTTATGATACCATGGAATAGAATTCCTGCACAGATATTCATAATGTTTCTCAGACTCCTAGTCATGGAGAAAAAACTTACCATTGAGAAACACATGCTTTTCACAGTCCAGGTTTTTATGGTCACATAATTTCACTGGATTTTCAAAAAATGCTTAGGTTTCTATGTGCTGAAGTGTTTTAAGCGTCTGTGCATTATGCAAAGAGGAGAAAGTGGAAGAGAGGCACAGTCTCAGCAATTGTGCTTTACAGAAACAATGGCTGGTACTTTGTGGTAATTAGTGAAATAAAATTCAGGGGATTGCTAACCTCTCTTGGTGAGAACAAGAAGTAGGAGAAAGACAGACACCACTTCAGCTACAGCAAGCTAGCAAATCCCACTCTCTGTAGGTGAATCCTCTCACAATGAGCCTTAGTAGCCCAAGTACATTAAAAATGTTGAGAAGGATATAATTTCATAAGCCAGAGAGAAAAAGAAAGTTTAGTCTCTAAAGACTGCAGGAATTCCTGCTTTCTTACTGTAATGGTAGTCTAGCTGTGGCACAATGCTTTATTATTTTATAGCATATACCTAACCATAATACTAATTAATTCAGCAGTTTATCCTATACCTTTTTCTGTGTACTTACTCTATGTTTCAAGAGTTTAGCCCCTCAAGTTGTTTGTTTTTTTGATTGGGTTTGGGGTTTTTTTTTGATTTTTTTTATTTAATCATGTAGCTATGCCCTTCTTAAAAACTCAGGAGGAAAATTCTCATGTATCCATTTGAAATATAGATTTTCAATTAAAAAATTCAGTCAAATGAAACTTCCTCACAGCAGTGCAATACGTAGTTTGTCATTAATTGCTATTTCCCTGCCAGATTCTGTTTTTCAGTCTAAACTATTTTATCTGAATGAGGATTTGCAAAAACAACATTATATCTCAGAAGCAAATGGAAACAAAATAAATGTTACATACACACCGTGAAAAATATTGCCTCACCATTTCTGAAGTAAGCAAATATCCAAAATGTCTTTTTCTCAAATGGATACAAAGGGTAGATTTTTGACAGCATCTAGAGAAATTAGAGAAAATACATGGTAATGAAATCAAAATTCTGCCAACAAAATTATCCCTTTTTTCCATACTATTAAGGTAGTCTCACTTCACTCTACAGGCTGCAAAGGAAGTATTTTGTTGAATGAAGATTTTATTTATTATAACCATAATTTGCAACTATGATTACTTTCCTCCTGCTTCATAAATCAGTAGTTATACTTTTTCAGTTTGGCCTCCTAGCTGCTGAAAAATATAACGCAAAGAACCTGGATAACATATAAGATAGAGAAATAAAGCACCCCAAATGAGATGGAATGCTGCAGAATGCACCTGGCAAGACTCAAAAAGCTCTGACAATATATTTAATTTGAGGTAGGGCTAGAAAAAAGCATCCCTTTTTCATCCTCTCAGGAAAACAAATTTTCATACATTGTGTAAACCACATTTGCAACAGAGTACAAAATTTCTCTAAATTATAGTTACCCACAAATCTGAAATATTCAAAAACTAATTGATGCAAGATTATTTCGCAGGTGGCTGTTTACAGGTGCATGATTTTTTTTTTTCATCTAGAATACCTCAGTCTCAGAAGAAACTTTTTCCTCCCTTCTGCAACACGTTTTTTAAGATAAGCAACTGCTCTCTCACATAAACCAGAGAAACTGTGGTTTTCCAGTAAAAGAAAAAAAAATTCTCAGTCCTATTCAACTCCAACCCAGTTGCAACCTGCAACTGGCAGAGCAATGAGGTGGCAGACCCCCAGCCTATGTGTCTTTGGAGGACACATATTAAGAGTTGTAAAAAGACAGCCAGGGTGTGCTAATCTCTGGCAATCCTGTGGCAATGATTAGTGGTGGACATCTGTTGCAAGAGCAGCAGAAATGCTTAAACTACACTAAAGCAAGAACTAGTGACAAAAAAACCCAAACCAAAACAACAACAAAAAACAACACAACAACAACAAAAAACCCCACAACAATGAACAGTGTTACAAAGTCACAAGAAGCTTCTCTGTGGAGATCTTCCCCTGTTACTTATGTGGCCTCTCTTCCACTATTCCATGAAAGCTACACCTTTGACCCTAATGAGAGGAGGACCCCATGAAAATTTCCTTTCATTTAAATTATAAATATTCAGACAACACTACTACTGTGCAAGATAAAAGTAACCATAACAGATTCCCTCAATGCATTATTTTGCCACATCTAGTGAACTGAAATAGGTTTTTGTGGTTTTCAATGCAGCTTACATTTGAGCAGATCATGAATCTCATATTCCCACAATATCGTTACAAATCAGTATATGCACCTCATTTACGTTAACATGTGCAATGGAGCAAAATGTAGGCACATTTCTGATCCATTACATCCTCTCCCATCCCTGTCAGGAACAGAAAGCATTTTGTAGGATTGGAATTGAATGGCTCCTGAGTAAAAACCATAGTTACAGAGATGTAAGAAAGCAAGAGTTGGAAGTCAGTCAGCTCCTCAATAACAACATCAATTTAACATGTGGATTTAAGACAGTTAAGCTACAGGAACTTATTTCATTTATGCAACTTTAAAGGGAAAAAAACCTATTTTTCTTTTGTAACTTCTTGAGTTATAAAGAGTCATCTCATACAGACATATTGAAATGCTTTGACAAAATATGCTCATATTATTTTCTACCTTAAGAAAGTCATGAGAACAAGTTTTCATAGGAATATTAGCAAATTATTTATTTCCTTGACAAAATCCATCAGATTGGTGCAAACATCTTCAACGTTAAGACAGTGATAGATGAATATATAGCTATGACAAAAAACATGGTTAGTGTTATTTGCATTTATACTGTAAAGTTTTCTAACCACTTTCTGTGCTTGTAGGTCCTTTGGGTTTTCATAACAACTTTCAACATTTTAAAATGTGTTTTCCCACAGAACAGATTAAAGTGTCCAGATTTTATAGGGTTTTTTTTTCCTTTAAATTTATAAGAATTCACCTGTTTTCAAAAAAACAAAAAAAAGTGTTCCCCACATGAGCTCAAATGAGTGCAGTATGTTTAACCTAAAGGATTAATAAGCTCTATGAATGCAAAACACAGACTCAGGGTGTAGGAGTAAGCACGTCTGAATACAAATCAAACATTATTTACATCAAGACTTTTCTCATCTCCCTAATAAAGCACTTCAGTAAAGGAAATTTTGTATTACAAGATATTATTGAACACACTGATAAAAATCCAAGTAAGTATTTCTGCACTTTGTAATTTTCTAAGGAATGTTTTTTGCCTAGAATAGCATTTTTAAGGTAACAATCAATCCATAAAAAGGAAGACTTGGGTTGTTCTTATCTAGGATCCATCCACTATGCCTAAAATCCAAACTGTATGTATTGAAGTAACATACGGTTTCCAGGTGGTCAGCTACAAGGAAATGGCATGGACTCTTGTCACACTGTACAGTATTAATTATCTTTATTTTTTTGTAAAGTATTTCAACCTGGAAAAAAAAATATTTTTCTTCTTATCTAAATAGAGGTCAATAAGAGGTGAAATTGTGCAGCCCAGTCATCAGTTATTTATATGGGGACTCTGACTTATAAAACAGGCAAGGCAGGATCAAGTTGATTCAGTTCTCTAGTGATATTAATAAAGAACTTGACCAGTGGTCTCTTTATGTTGAGAGTACAAGCAAGCCTCTTGGTTTGCTCTTAATAGTTCTCATCTGTTTACAAATCACAAGATGAAGTAATAAAACACCTAGCCTAAAACACAGGCTTAAAACAACACACAGAGATAAAACTGTAGCTGACAGTTTTTGATACCATTTTCTCCGCAAAGAAGGAAAAATTGTGGCAGGAAATAAGCAAATAAATGTTCAGCCCTGTGCCTTGAAAAAACAGCTGTTTAAAATTTCAAAAGACAATAACATGCTTATGAGGATATTTATGTTTCTTTCATATTACCAAACATTAAACAAACCTCCCTGATACTATTGCGGGGGTGGGGAAGGCAACATGCATTTGTCCCATTATAAAGAAAATCGAATTTTCCATATTTGAGCTCACTTCTTGCACACATCTACAATTTTCTGTAGATTTTAAAACATCTTATACTTTGCAAATCATTCATGGAACATATTTTATAAGAACACTGTTTTTTAAAGGAATTCAAGGATGTGGGTTTCGTTAGTCATCTGCCTCAGTTATTGGGTGAAACACAAATAGTGTTAAAGAAGTTTCTATGGCCAACAGATGCTTAGTCTCTATTCGAATATTTACTTGTCTTTTGTATCATACAAAAGCAGCAGGATGTCAAAGTCTGGCTATAAGATAGACAATTTTTTTTCTTCTTTGAGGTTGGTAAATTTGCAGCTGTTGAGATCAGACAAAAATCTAATAAATAAATCTACATTCCTGGCAGTGTCTGTACATTTAAAACCTCTATTGTACAATAAAAGATATAAGATATGAAAATAAATGTATCACTGTTCTGTAGGGTATTATTACTCACTGATGATTTATATCCAGCAAAAATATTTAACACCAAAAATATGTCACAATTATGATTCTGAAATACTTATGCTAAATACATGCTGAAACTGCTATCTGCATTACAGACAATATGTATTTGTGAAGTTTGTTCATAGCATGTGGATATTTTATTTTTATATTCATAAATACATACAGCTATACACAACCACAGGTATGTGTAGGATTAAAAATCCTCCTGGTTTGGAACACGAGTATATATTACAATGAAGTCTATGTAGACTTTGAATTAGCTTTAACCTCAGTAGCCTTGATACCGACAGCTACATAGACATAGCAGTAAAGGTTGTAAAACCTTCCCCAGAAAGTGGAAATGGTATTTAGCTCCCTGTAACTTCAGACATAATGCTAGTAATATCAAGTCTGGCAATGAAAGTACAGCTTATGTTGTTCTTTCAAAAGTCAGTTCACAGATTTCTCAGACAAAATGGTACATGCTAATTGTTTATTACTGATACATAGCATCAGGTCTGACTGTGAAAAGCAAAGAGAACTGAAATAGTAGAGATAAGAATTCTTTCCTTATTTTCCACTTTCTTCATGTCTTCTGCTGACTTTATAATCTCTGTCAACCTCGTCATAAAACTGCTTGATGTGAACACAAAGCTTGATCAAAGCATGATTGCTTAAATGTTTGAAGTACTGTCAGCCAATTCTGGAACAAGATAAACACCAGTGGTTTCTTTGCAAATGTGCCTACTATCCAGCGTAATGACCTTGGTAACGGTATCTGCTATTCCAGAAGGCCTGGTACACACTGGAACTCTGATCAGTTTCACATATTACACAGCTATTTTGTCTTGGGTTTGAGATCTAAGCCTGATAATGAAGGATAGGTAATTACAGTTTCTAAACTATGCTTGTAGGCAGAAGCAAGTCATCACACTAGGTTGCTGTTATCACAAGCAGAAATATAAACTCTATATGCAGTAGCAGAGTACAGGTAAATATAAATGCATCATTTTCATGTTTCTCTTTAAATGCTGCTGCTGTTGTTATTATTAATATTATTATTATCATCATCATGAAAGTAAAAATAAGCATAGTTTTCATTGAAAGAAAGAACACAAAATTTCTGCTTTGAGAAGATTAAAGAAGAAATAAAAAGCCAAAACCTACAAAGAGGAAAACCCGAAAGGTATAGGAAGAGGAGCAATACGGGGAGGACAAGTCTGCCTTGTTCACACATTCCTGTGTCTTGCTGCAGACACATTTTTCTACTTCTCATCATTCACATTAGAAGTTATAACTGTCACACAATTTTATCCATGTGGGTTAAAAACCCTGCAGCTTACCTGCTGCTGGACCATCCCTGCTGCCTGCCTGGCTACAGCACCTTCAAAACTGGGTAGCCTCACTCAAGTAAATTTCTGACTGTAAATTGAACGGGATGAAGAGTTAGGTGTGGGGTGTTTCCCTTGATACATGAAGATCCCAACCTAAGGTGATCCTATATGGGTCTACTGCAACAGTAGTTTTTCACCTTTGGCTATAATGAAAACTGGATAGCGATCTGCTGAATTTCCTACTCTGGCTTTTTTAGTACTCTTGAAAGTCTCTGCTAAATCTTTACTCCCTTTTCTAACTTTCCAGTGTTAGAACAGTGATTACCTTTTCCCACAGCATTTCCACACACATTCCACACACAATAAACACAGTCAATTATCTTATATAATTCATGAAAAATATGAAACAAAGTATTCTAGATTAACAACAACTTTGATGATATCTTAAGACTATGCTTCTCATGAAATGCTGTGGAAAAGGCTTTCTGTTAGACACCCCAAGGAACCTCTTTGAAACCACAGAATAAACATCAATAGAAAAGCAGCAAAAGGATCACCGGGTTTGCCAAAATGGCTTAAACTTAGTTGTGCTTTCCAGTAAGGATGTGTCTCACCTTCTTAACTTTTCAATATGTACATCTGTTAACAAATTAGGCATAATACACTTTTGACAGGCTTGAGTCCTGGAAAATGAATGAAAATGATAAGAGGACTGGTGCCTGTGAACCCTGCTTGGAAGGTAAGAGAACCCATGACTGAGCACTGTAGAAGGTAGGCTGACATCTTATGTTGTAAGTTACATTCTGGAAAGATTCTTCAAACATAAAGCGAAGAATGATTCACTGGCATCTGTGATCTTCTATGACTAAGTGAAAAACAGCCAGAGAGGTGCAAGAGTTTGTATTTGCTAGCTAGATGCCATTTAATGCTGCTCAGAAAGTGAGAAGGGTTCTGATTGATGTTTTCTAATATCAGACTGGTCTCCCTGGAGTTTTCCGTTAACACACACAGAATGAGCACAATTTTCTCTATTGCAAGTGAAATAATGAAATGTATTCATGGGGTTAAAAGACCACAAGCCTGGTAAATCTGTTCCTTAACTACCTGAACACAACACAACAGATGTGCAATGAATAGACAATGCAGAGAATCAAAGTAGAGCAGTGGTTATGTGTTGGCTGGAGAAAAAAAAAAAAAACGTTCTGGATTTCTCTTTTCAAATCCTGAAATACTGGTGTCCTCTCTTGAAACATTGTCTAGGGACCGACAACTGTGATTTGCAGCCACACTGCATTATCCGTAAAAGTATGGAGCCCATTCTCACTGAGGACTGACAGTTTGGGAATGTGGCACAACAGAAGAGATATAATCACAAGTGAAACTCTCAGCTACAAGGAAAGCACCACTCAGCACTTCCCATTTTCAGCAAAAGAAACCGGTGCTAGCAACACGCAGATACCATAAGAAAAGAAAAACCCAACTCATAACTTTGCTTTCTATTCCAATAAAATCTTCCGCTGACTGTAGGTTAAAATTTCAGATCAGCCTCCTACTTTGTATCTTATTATTTCATTGTAAAGACATAACAGAAATTTGACTGCACAACAGTCAGCTTAAAAACATATAGATGCACCATTAGCTAGGAAACATTTCCAGCTGTTGGGAAAATGTTGTGCTTAAAACTGAAAAATCCTGAATATTGCTATTTAGCAAATAGATTGGAATTGCTATAGAACTCTGTTGGCAATTAAATGCACAATACAAACACTTTAAAAAGACATCTAGGCAACTATGTACCAAGAGTTTTTCCAGTGTCTCAGTACTTTCCATGAATTCTGCAAACAACATTTACAAATAAGCATCTGGGTTGTACAATACAACTCTTTAAAAAACTAGCTCTCTCAATCTTTGTCTGGCAGAATAAAACCAAGCACAACAGGAGCTAGCTGGTTAGTTACTTTCCCTCTGCAAAAAAAAAGGCTGCATCTGTTTCAAAGTGAAGAAAAAAGAGCTTCTTCTCAGCACCTATCCACATTAAAACACTGATGGTCAGTGAGGTATTAATGTCAGCCAGCTTGGCTTAGGTATAGCTGAAGACTAGAAAGATAGACCCAGATCACATACGGCAGCTCAAAATGACACTTGCAGGATGAAAACCTCTGCTTCACGGTAGGCAAAATCTTATACTTGATGTCTAGTAATAGAACACTTGATTACAGTAGAGTAAAACAGAGTCAGTAATAGCCTACATAGTTTAGGAATGACATAATTACTACCAGTTAAGGTAAGTGAAAACTATGGGAAGTACACATAATAGTCAAACACAGCTTTCTCAACAGACAGATTATAGGAACAAAACGTCTTCACATGACTGCCACAAACACATATATTCTCTAGATGAAACACACTTCTGTGATACTGTCTTCTGTAGTACAGTGGATATTTAGTGGTTTCTACATATAGAAATAAAGACATTATTTAGGTTGAATCAAAGATACCAAGGTTACATAGTAACATGGGCAATGTAAGAATTCTGAGAACAGAAAAAATCCATATGGGAACTATAGTGATTTTTTGACTATTTTTCATAAAAAAGCCATTTCCTGTCAAACAACGTTATATTTCTGTATGCAATAAGTGCATAAGGCAGGCATGTAGGGTGTATTTTCTGTGCCTCTTTAAAGAAATATTAGATTTTTTTTAAAAAAAAAAAACAGCCCAAATTGTTTATACAAAGCTTTTTTGTCAGTTTTTTGTATGATACTAATATCTAGCTTTTGTGGTGCACTTATCATCAATAGATTGATAAATAGTTCCTTTCATTTAATAAAATAAGATGTGTAATTAACAAATGTGAAATGCAAGATCGTATAAATCCTTCCTTTGATTTAAGAAGACATTTTAACTGGGTTCAAAGGTAAACAGTAGTTGATATATAGTACCTCCTCCAAATCAAGTTTACACAAAAATCACAGTGGTATTTGAACATGAGAATTTTACAATGAGATAAGAACATGGCAGTGAATATAGACAGAGTTCCAGGCTTACTCCAAGTTTGTGATTTACAGATTTGTCACAGCATCTTGTGAAACAAAGTTAATTAAGGGCCAAGTAAGACATGGAAGTTACACAAACAGGTGAATAAAATCCAAGCACTAATGTGAGTAAGAAAGGTGTAGTGAAAACTTCCACTAATAAGGAAAAAAAAAGCTTGAAAATGCAAGGATTATGTCATGTGGAGTATTGAGTCTAGTGAAATGTTCAGCAGGGAGAATCTCTATTTGTACCTGGCTTATGTATCTTAACACATACAGAGAAAATTTAGAAATACAGACTTCTGTGGTAGGAAAGAAGTTACATTTCTAATTTTATTACTTCTTGTTGAAGTCCACTTTATGAAGCAGATCATAAAACAATACTCTGAACAGTAAGTGTTATCACAGTCAGTCCTTGTAGGCTCTAAAGCATATTTTAGTAAATCTCGTAACTGTATATTGGAAGACCTTGCAGATATATCTCACCTACCAGTCTCTAGACTTGGACTTCGGAAGAGTATGAAGTAGAAAACTAATAACATAAGCCAACATCTTGGTGACATCACACTTTCAGTATTTTACTGTTAGTCTTCTGGTAGCAGGAAATAAATCAAAATACAGTAGTTTGGAACACAAAAAGTCACAGAAACAAGCTAAGGACAGAGGGAGGGAATCAGACTGCCAAGGTCTGGCTGGCCAATACCTCACTAACCAGTGAACTTCTGTTGTATTATCTTTCCTAAAGAAAGTAAAAGTAAGTTGAAATCCTGAAAGAAAATTCTGTAATGTATGAGATCCAATTTAACAGTTTTAGGTGTGGCAGATCTCCAATACTGACCGACACTCAGAGCAAGTGTCTAGAATTTAAAAAATAGTTTTTGAAAAGTTTAACCGGAAAATAAAAAATCTCCTTAGCATTCAACATTTCTGCAGTAAGACTCAGTAGAAAGGAAAAAAAAATTATGCAGAAAATATAAAGACAAATCAAATCATGGCTCTATTGCAGACTGTCAATATTCAACTCCGAATATTTATTGCAAGCAATCAAATAAGGTTTACTACCTTGATGTTAATTTGTCACAGTTGAAAATGGCCTTTACGTTTTATCAGTTTATGGAAAAGGGGGGAAGGCTCAAGAAACAGTAACAGCACTTTGGCCATATGAAGACTGGTATAGGGAAAATCCACATCATGGATTTCCCATATACCAGCACGCAGTCTAAGCTTGCAGCTATGGTGAGCAGAAGGAAGATACCCGAGGAAGGTAATGTAAGAAATGTGCTCCTCTAGTGACTTTCCTAAACATCTCCCATAAAGTGGAGAGAAGGGAATTAACAGGCTTGGGCAGTAGATCATCCAGTAATGACATCTAGTTCAGTTATTTACTATTTCTTATCAAGAGGCAGAGAAAAAATAGATGGATCCTCTCATAACATTTTACAGAAGGTTGATGCTCCACTCTCAACATCCTGGGGAAAAAAGCTGAGCTGCAGGGTTATGTATAACGATGATCAACTTGAACAAATGTAAAGACTGAAGAAATGTTTTTACTGGAGCTTTAGCCTTGAGCTTCTGTGAGTTAGTTTGTTAACAAGATTTTCTATTATGTTTTCGCCATGTACCTCTTTCTATTAGCCCCAATTCTGTTGTTTTGTAGCTTCTTCAGAAACCTTAGTGTAGTACACTTTTTTTGTATTGGCCCTAGTTCTCTCTCTGTTCCTCTGCCAGTACAGTAGCTGTTAAAGCCAGCCAAATTAATAATTGCTAGCACTGTTATTGTACAGTGTAAACTCAACACCAAAGCTACACACATGCAAGATACTGGCCAAAATGGATGGTTAACCAGTATTATCTTTAGGTGCATTTGATCAATTTTATTGTGAGTGATCCAACTTTCTGGTTAGCTTTTTTTTATGATGGAAAGCACATGTCCATCACACGTGGAATGTACCACTCTTCAATATATTTTGCTGGATGAGGCTTGTAAACAGTGATCATTCTACAGTATAACCTAGGCTGGGTAAGGATTTACCTCTATAACATGTTAGCTTAATTATATGTAAAGGATATATCAAGCTGATGTAGTTAACAACAAAGGTCACTGTGTTCTTAAAAACATCAGGAAAAGTGTGTTGACAAAACACACAAACAAACAAAAAACAACAACAACCCCTCCTGTTTCTTACCAGTCACTTCTTTATAGCTTAAATATATGCAGAAACAGCTTAAAGGCACCATAGCTCTTCCAGCATTGTAAATCCCAGATTCAGGTCTGTCTAATCTAATACCTTTCCCAATAAGTGGCTTGAACCTACCTCTATCATCACTGTCAGGATCCAGACAAAAAACAGTTGTGCCTCTAGAATAGTTAAGTACCTTAAAAATGAAAGCTGTCACACACAGACCCTTCCTCATAATCCATAAACAGTTCATTTGTAATATACACTAATGCATTAGCATGGCTTAAAGTTCTGTTGAATATCACAGCATCACAGAATGGCTGAGAATGGAAGGGACCTCCAGAGGTCATCTGGTCCAACTGCCTTATTGAAGCAGGCCCACCTAGACCCAGGTGCCCAGGACCGTGTACACATAGCTTTTGAAAAGGATGGAAACTCTACAACCTCTCTGGGAAACCTGTGCCAGTGCTCATGCATCCTCACAGTGAAAAAGTGTTTCCTGATGTTCTAAGGGAACCTCCTGTGTTTCGGTTTGTGCCCATTGCCTCTTGTCCTATCACTTGGCACCACCAGAAACAGCCTGGCTCCATCGTTTTCGCACCCTCCTTTGAGGTTTTCATATACATTAATAAGAGCTTCCCTGAGCCTTCTCTTCTCCAAGTGAAACAGTCCCAGATTTCTCAGCCTTTCCTCACAGAAGAGATATTTCAGGTCCTTCATCATCTTTGTGACCCTTCCTTGGACTCTGTTCAATTAAGTTGCTTTCCAGCTGGGTGGCCTTTGGTATATGCTGGTGCCTGGACTTGTTCCTCCACAGATGTAGGACTTTGCACTTCCCTTGTTGAACTTCAAGATGTTCCTGTCCGCCCACTTCTCCAGCTGGTTGAGGTCCCTCTGGATAGCAGCATGACCCTTTGGTGAATCATCCCCTCTTCCCAGTTTTGTGTCTTCTGCAAACTTACTGAGAGTACACTCTGCCCCATCACTCAGATCACTAATGATGTTAAACAGCACTGAACCCAGGACTGACTTCTGGGATACACCACTAGTTTAATTGCAGCAGTTTGTCAAGTTAGTTAAACATCTTCCCTCGGCTGAATCTGTGCTGACTACATTTGATGATTTCCTCATCCTTCAAGTGGCCTGGAAATGGTTTCAAGGATTAGCTCCTCCATCACCTTTCAAGGAGTGGAGTTGAGGCTGACTAGCGTGTAGTTCCTTGGGTCATCTTCCTTGACCTACTCGAAGAGAAGATTCACCATGATTAATCAAAGATTATTGAGAATAGCCTTGCAATGACATCTGCCAGCTCCCACAGCACTTGTGGTTGCACCCCATCATGTTCCATATGTATACCTTATGTATATCCAGTTTGCTTAAGTATTCCCTGACCTGGTCCTCTTTCATCAAGAGTACATCTTCCCTGCTTCAGCCTTTTCCTCTGGTCTCTGGTTCCTGGGATTACTGAAAGCCAGTCTTGTTAGTAAACAGTGAGCCACAGAAGGCATTCAGTCTTTTCCATGTCCTCTGTTACAACATTCCCCATCTCATTTAGCAACGGGCTCACATTTTCCTTAGTCTTCTTTTCATCGCCTATGAACTTACAGAAGCCCGGCTTGTTGTCTTTAACATTCCTGGCCAGATTCAATTCCATTTGGGTCTTAGCTTTCCTAATCTCATCCCTGGAAGTTTTGGACATTGAGTTTGTGTAGGAGACCTTTGTTCATCCATGGAAGCTTCCTGTTGTTTTTGCCTGACCTCCTGCTCATTGGGATGGACTGCACTTGAGCTTGGAGGAGGTGGTCCTTGAATCCTAACCAACTTTCTTGGGCCTTCCTCCCCTCTAGGGGCCCTATCCCCGAAGGACCGTTCCAAGCAGATCTTTGAAGAGGACAGAGTCTGTTCTCCTGAAGTCCAAGGTTGCGAGCTTGCTTATCACCTTTGTCCCTGCCCTCAGGTTCCTGAGCTCCACCATCATGGTCATGGCAGCAAAAGCTGCCTTTGATCTTTACATAATTCTTGTTGGTGAGTATGAGGTCCAGCAAAATACCTGTCCTTGTTGGCTTCTTTGTCATTTGGAGGAGGAAGTTGCCACCAATGCACTCCAGGAACCTCCTTGATTGATTATGTCCTGCTGTGTTGTCCTTCCAGTATATACCAGTTTGGTTGAAGGCACCAGGGCCTTCAAACTTGAGGCTGCTCCCATCTGTCTGTACGGAGTCTGATCCACTTGTTCTTCCTGATCAGGTGACCTATAGCAGACACCCACTATAATGTTACCTTTGCCTGTCCTGTCGTTAATTCTAATCCATAAACTCTCCACTGGTTCCTCATCCATCGCTAGGCAGAGCCCCATGCCCTTCAGCTGCTCTCTCACATAAGGGGCAACTCCACCTCATCTTCCTTTCCTGTCCTTAAAGAGCCTGTATCACTCCTTTCCAACTCTCAAGTCATGGGAGACATCCCACTATATTTCTACAATCCCAGTCAGAACATGGCCCTGCAACTGCAATATATTTGAACATTTAAATGTAATAGAAGTACTCTTCACTTGCACTTTTCCGCTATCACTGCTGTTCACCCTGTGACTCTGGAAGTCTTGTCAGTTAAGACTTATTTCGGACAGATTCCTCACATCCTGCTTTTGATGGGAGAGAATAGCAAGGGGACCACTGAGAAATCAGTGCAAGGGGAAACAGAAAAATGGTTATTAACTGGGAAGAAAAAATAAATACTTTAAAAACAGCAAATTTCCTCTTGAGGTTCAAAACCAACTGAATTGTAGTTCAAGAAATGACCCACAACTACTCTCAGGAACAAAGGCTTAGTCAAGAAAATGAGAATGAGACTGCTGCTTTGGAAAAGACACTAACACACAGCATGGGCAGAGTTGGAAAATGCCTGCTGATCTAGTTAACAAAAGAATCAGTGAGTTTTTCCTTTCCTGTACTTGTTCCTAGGCCTTTAGAAAGTATATTGTAATGCTGAACAAATGCTTACAGTCCATAATTCCATATTATTATTTGCTCAGCACTGACAGATAAGTTATATATATTACACAACAAATTAAAAGGACTAGTGAATGACCTATACATTGTGCAACCTATTTTAAACATGGTACAGCTAGAAATAGTAGAAAGTGATGTGGGCATGCCGGTAGGGCAGGGAGGGCAAAGAGTTGGTAAGATGGCAGAGGCTAAGCCTGCACTGTGGGTCAGAGCACACCCATAGCATGTGCTGCAGTTCTGGTCTCGGTTCACTGCGCGGAGGAAGGTATGTCTGAAGTTACCTCCTTGCTTGAAGCTATTACCTTGAGATTAAAAGACTCCCAGAATCTCATCATATAGATGAAATTGTGGATATTCATTTCTTTCCTGTGTTTCATGAAAGGTTCTTTACTAGAACAACTTATGCAAAGATTTTAGGTTTAAAAGTCACATTTAAAAGATGCTGTATGCCTGATCCTTGTCTATCGCAGGGCTGCAGAGACATTCACAGCACTGGTCATAAAGCCATAACAAGCCTCTATTTGTTTTGAGTGAACTGAAACAACGCATTGGGCTTGCAGTTATAGTCTCCCCCTACTGATGAAGTTTCTGGGAGCTGAGTTGTTGTCTTCGGTTGACTCAATACTTAGCTTCTGTCCACTTGACCAGAATGGAAATGGCCTGCCATATCCTGGATATTAAAACAGTTTTCAATGCATTGGTTAGTAAATCTTTTTACACTTTTTTCCAAATCTGCATAAGTCATTTCAGGACAAGGAGTAGAAACATAGACAGTCATACTAAGCAGATGTATTTTTCACCCATTATGATTTTACTGTAAGATATGTTTCATTCACTTTCAGCTAAAGGCTTTAAAAATGAAATCACTTGTAAATTTAGATACAAAAAAAAAAGTCTTCAAAAATTATTAGATAATTTATCATGGCCTATAAACTTCACTTCTTTAGAATTGCCAGAAATGCCAGAAGTATTGAAATGCAAAGTAAACACAGGAAAAAAAGTTGGCTGGAGCCTTTGTCTGTCATTTGAAATCAATGTTAGCATTAGGCTTCACCAAGAAATTAAATGGCTTTCTTTAAATAGCTGAATGAAGTCCAGAGGCGAATTTCATTTCTTCCAGGTAACTGATACAGTATGTCAGAAGACATTGGCTTAGAACTGTTACATTTCTTTGTTTCAAATCATTTAGAATTCCCTGTTTCTTTTATCAATCTGAGTGTCACTTGTAGGACCAGAAACCCTGGCCCTAGGTGTAAACCCTTATCAGGGTCAGGTCCTATTGCACCTCTTTCTCTTTTGAAGAAAATGTTTACATGCAGGCAAGACAGCAAACTCTTCCCCAAGTGCAGATGTCTTTAAATGCATCTCTGCTACTTGTTGCCCATATGCATTTGGTAGTTTTCTCATGTTTAAATATAGCAGTAATAAGTTAGATGACATACCTCTAATGGTGGCTAGTTGATCAGTTTTTACCAAGAGCAAATTTTAGACTGTTTGGCATTGATTGGTTGTTGGTATAAAGTGGATGAGAGCTCAGAGCAAGGCCCTGGTATGATGCTGAATATGCCATCTCCTGTTACTCAGATAAGTAATAATGTATAGCATTATGTCACTACTATATTTAAAGCACTAGATTTTTTAGTGATGACAAAGATACAATGTATCCTGTCTTCCCATCTGCCCTGGTAGACTTGTGTACTGCGGACATGACCAGACTTACTCTGGTAGGATGATGTGTTTATATACAATTTTAAATAATTCGGCATTGAACTAACTTCTGAATAGGTGAAATTGCAATGTCTACCTTTCCTTGACCAAGAGCTGATAGCAATGCTGCAGGGAGAAAGCCCACACCAATCCCAGTGGAAATGGACTTGAACTCAGGAAGTCATTAACTGAAGCAGTAAGAGGAAATTACTCCGTAGCTGAGCTGCTGA
>JAVJGI010000057.1:66966613-66976633 GCA_035590275.1 Ibycter americanus | reverse complement strand
TATTGCTACAGACCCTACTAACAAGCCTGTCCCCATCTTTCTTATAAGCACCCTTTAAGTACTGAAATGTGGCAAAAAAACTCTCCCCGGACCTTTCTCTTCTGCAGGCTGAACAAGCCCAACTCTCTCAGCCTTTCCTTAGGAGAGGTGTTCCATCTGTCTGATCATCTTCTGGCTCTCCTCAAGGCCTGCCCCGACAGGTCCATGTTTTTCCTGTGCTGAAGACTTGAGAGTCCTCAGGGTGAGGTGTCATCAGTGTGGAGTAGAGGGGCAGAACCATTTCCCTTGACTATGGAGGTATTTTACATCTCAGTATTTTACATGCCAAAACCTGATCATGTGACAAACTGGGAGGAAAATTTGGTAGTACAACTACATTCCACTTCTCATATTTCACGCATCCTATGAATTTTCAAGCTGATCCAGTAAGTATCTGAATAAACACAACTGTTGCAACTCAGCTTGTATTTTAAAACAGATTTTTTACCTTTGTAAATCTATCTCAAATCATACCATTGAGTTTCGTTTTGTCTAATAGAGGAAAGAATATTAATAGATAACCCTGGAAGTAAATCTATTTGGGCTGCCCCTGGAGGTTTTTCAGCTGATTGTAAATTGCTTAAACTGCAGTCTTGCACTTTAGGATATAAAGCAGAGCTCTTAAGAGAATCAGACTTTTGTGTTCAGTCCAAATTCTAAGGTACATTGCTAACAATTACTCTCATAATCTAATTTTGGATTATGTCTACAAAATAGTATAGAAGAATGCTTAACTCTAAGTTATTTTCTTCTGAAGAATAAATTTTCAACATCCCTCTTTGTGCTGCTCCTCATTCCCTGTTTTCATGCCCATAGGTTGGGGGTTTTTTGCAAGTTACCTCAAGATTTCTCACAGTGCTCATGCTGTTAGTTGAAAAGTTTTGACATCATTGCATAATGAAATTCAATCCAAACGTTTGAGTAGGCAAGTTTGTAATGGTCCAAAGCCAGTGGAGGTAAAAAAGAGTGTTTCTATGCTAAGTTCAGTCTCCATATCATCGCCTTTACCTAAGGCCTTACATTGTCCAAAGATTCTTTCTAATGTTTAGCACACCATCCTAGGCTTTACATCAGATAAAACTCTGGTTGCCACTGCAGTTGATTTGAAATGACTATAGAATATTATTGATTTAAATATTGATTATCTCATAAATTCCTGTTCTTCCCTTACACTACCAGCAGTTGAGATGCTTCTTTCTGGCAAAATCAACAAAGAATACAAGTTGAATACAAGTACATTGTTAACATTTAATTATACATACAGGGCCAGGACATGCCTAAAGAACAAACTACCAGTGTGTAGCGAAAACTATATTTGTTTGTACCAGTTCAGAACAACTAATAATGGCCAAAACCTACAGGCTGGTACCAAGGGCTGTTGATCCATATGTCTCTCAGAAATCCTAAGACAGCCAGCAGGTTAAACATGCATCAGTAAAGTGCTATACCCTTACCTGCGTTTTTCTCCTAGGCAAGGTTGAGACATGTAACATAATAAGAGCCTTTAAGTTTCACAAGTATTCATGACCCCTCGCATCTCATTCAAATAAAGGCTTTCGAACCACTTGATGATCATTGGTGGTCTCTCACTATAAACAAATTGTTACTATACAGATCTAAAACTAAACAAAAATAAACTGTTATAATAAGGCAACTGTATAATTCCACCACCAACGGCACAGAAATACTTACTTCTTCACCATCCTGACAGGCAGCCGGGGATAACAATAGGGGATAATATTTCAGTTGTAGTCAAAATCATGATAAACCTAAAATTAATGCAATAAGTTCTGTACTTCTCAAGTCACTCTATAAACTTCAGAACATGATGAACTTTATTTGTACACAGTACAGTAAAACCAATACCTATTTAATCAATACAAACAGACTGGTATTGTAATGTAAAACAGTATATTAAGAGGAAGGTGTCTTACTCAGCTGTTTTCTAATTAAATAAGTTCAATAAAAAAAGCTATGATGGATCTTTCCATAAAGGAATTTTTTTAAAAATTCAAGGCATAAAAGAAAGTGCTTCCTGAAAAAGAGGAAAAATGCAGCTGTGTTTCTTTTCTGATTCCAATGTTTTAGGATACATACTAAGGGAATTTAATTTTACTTCTGCATATTAGTAGGAATTAGCTTACAGTTTCAGTTGTCATTCATTTGGTTGCTTATTAAATATGAAATTAGATCCAGTCTAAATATGAACTGCAGACACTACAAAACCAAACTATACTTAGGGTTTGGAATATGCCTGTCTTTGCAACTGTTTCTGTCTTATTAAAGTCACATTTCAATGTTGAGTGATCACTAAGATTACCAACCATTTCCAAAAGCACTCATGAACTCAAAGAATTTGATGGCCACCTGACTAGTGACATGCAAAAGACATCAAATGCCAAACACCTATTACTATTAAAAAAGCCAAACAGCGGCATTTCGAATGTCTGTCCTACTGAGCATACTCTTTTTAAGAGTGCCCAAAGGCAGAAGTTTAAGTGGTGGAAGAGTACTAGAACAGGGCAAACAAGACATGATACTTCCCAAACATCCCCAGAGTCTCTATAATTTTCAGTTAAGGAACTTTCTGAGCCAGAGTTACCTTTTGTATATATAATAAAATTACATTGACTTTTTTTCCATAAATTTAACTTATTCCCCCTTGAGTCTATATGGAATTTTAGAATCTATGGACATCCCAAGACACAAAGACCCTGTTGCAGTAAGAAGAGTCCCTTTCTATTGCTTGTTCTGAACTACTCCCCTGCTAGGTTTATAAAGTACCTCATAGGGTTTTTTTTACCAGAAGTCTTAGTGGACAATAAATCCCTTTTGTCATTGTTTATGCCACGCAAGAGTTTATTTCTCAGATGACCCCTCTCGGGCAGTAGACTGCTTGCTTGCTTAGCTTCAAATACATCATATCCTGATCACCTTCCACTGCATCTACAGCAGTTTGATTTAAGCAGTTTTGAAGAACATCCCATTTGTCCTACTTGCTGCACATTGAATAGTTTTGATGCATAAGGACTAGATTTCTTCCAGAAAAAAAAAAAATAATAATAATTCAGCCCGACCAGGTATGCACCAAGCAGAAAGCTTTGAACTGTGTGCATAGTAGAAATGTGTGGCTGGAAGAGAACTTCCCAAGCGACATACAGTACAGATGCAGGGTCCTTAGCACTAGCTGCTCTGTTCAGTTACTTGCTAACGCAGATGTGCCTCATCTCCTTCCTCTGAAACTCTTTTAGTTCTAATACAGTGTCTTTGATATTGAAGAAACTAAGCCACAGCCAGTGTTCAGGATATTGGTATGCATTCAGCAGCATAATAACTTCCACTATTAACTCCTTAATAGGCTGTAACATTCAGTCTGGCTTTTTGACCAATACTAAGCTTTAGGTTCACCCTTCCATGGAGCTGTCACCTACCAGCCTGCAATCTGGTTGAAATCTACTGCTTCTTTATAACAATTTATAATGTCCAAAAAACAAAAAATCCTTCATTGGTCATGTATAAATATGATGTATATTAAGAGCAAGTGGGGATGAGATCCTGACACCATGTTCCTCCACATCCAGAGCAATGAGCTAGATAGCAGAACTCCTACTGATTGCAAAGTGGATAGGATTTCACCATCATTAAAAGTGTACAGCAACTCCCTTAACAATCACTATATTGACATAATCCTTGCAAACGTGTCACCAAAAACAAAAAAAAATCAGCTTTTTAAACCCCTCTCTTTATCCTTTGATCATCTTCCAGTTTACCACATTCCAGTTCTTCTGCCTCCTTTCTTTGCATTTTTTACTCACATTCATTGAGTAGAGGATGACCTTTAAAAAAGTAATTCAGCACTGTCTAACAATGCTAGAGAGAAACTACAAAACAGTGAATAAATTTAATATCAAAAGCAAATATAAAAGATGTTCTTTATATTGAGTATATACTTTTCTACCCTAATGCTGCCATAACAATGTGGAATTGACAGTGTTGCCATGGGCACCTCTATTACCAGGTTACACTTTCCTTCTTCATTAGCGATCTCATCTTCATTTTAACTCAAAAAATATTAATTTTTTTTATGCCTTTACTGTTTCCTTTTATTTCTGAATTTATAAATGTATTGAGCTGTAACTTTTTGTTAGGTGATTTTTAATTTCTCTCCAAATTTGGTCTTTTTTAATTGTTCTTATTTTGGTTAACTGTTCACTCCATGTCTGGTTCAGTACACAGTTTTGGGGGAAGGGGAGTGCCTGAGAAGGCAGACTTGCATTGAAGATACAACCTGCCTGATTCTTGTTGATTGTGTTTCTTTTCTGACTATGATCAAAATTATGCTATAAAACCAAAAGTAAATTGTAGTGGCAGATGCGAGTGGGTGTGGTTTTAGCTTTGACTGCACTTCCATAGGGCAGAAAAATAAGGTAATGGGCACATAAATAAGGCACATAGGAGCAGAATTAAGTTCTCTGTAATGTAATTCTAATTTTACTACGCCACTATAATAAGATTAGCCTTGACTGTGTAGCTTATCTAACATGGTTTAAAAGCCTTTGGTGTACAATTAATTTGTGCTAGGTAGTATTTTAAAAATCATGACCCAAATTCCTCCCTGATGTTACGTCACTGATCTCAGCACAGTGGCACAAGTGATTAATTTGGTACTAGCAATTTACTGCATAAAGTGTCTATTACCTTTGATATTTTCAGGTGTTATGGCATTTTAAATGTCTCTGATACTTAGAAAAGTATTGTAAGTATAGGGCTACATATGTTTTTGCTGTTATGTCCAGAGTGAGAATCAATAGCTGAGATAGATATAGACAGGGAACTAGACTTTTACTCAGGTTCACGGTCTAATTATTTGAGGGAGGAAATTTACTTATGGTGCCTCAGTGCAGGACTTCTTTATACCACACTGAAATAAATTGAGGTAGTATCTGCATAGACCCCAAAAGCATCAAGCATCTTCAAAATGGCGTAAGCCAAATCCATTAAGGACTGATCTGTAGCTCCAAAACAATGATCTGAATGTAACATTCAATTTAGAAAATCCTTAAACCTCAGGCTGCAACAAAATATCATGAGGGAAGTATTTCTCCATGCTTGCTCTGTTTCTTATATTGCTTTTTTCACTGTTCACTGTTAGAGAGATGATAGCAAGGTAGATAGGCTAATACTCTTGTCCCTAAGATAACATGAGTGTCTATGTATTACATAAGTGAACAATGCACTGTATGGTTGTATATAAATTCAAAGGCAACAATTATGCGAATTCAAGTAATTTAAAAACCGTCATTAAAGCTCTTACTCCTATGTTTGACCATATCTAAACTGTGTGTGGGCTGAGGTGAATGATGTCAGCTCTCAAGATCTTATTTTTGAGCTGGCTTCTGGATATGAGGAGAGCACAGCATTTTCTAAACAGACCAATTATATGTTGCCAACTAATCAAAATGCAAGGAAATGTGAAAGCTCAATACTGCTTCCTTGTTGCAGCAGGGAACATCTTGTCAATCCCACCTGCGTTGCTCTTTAAATAGTTCACTGACAGTGAATTTCATCATACGTAGCAGTTTTGCTTTCCACATGATTAAGGCACTTAGTTCCAAAAAGTTCTATTTAGTTGCATAAAAGCCAGTGGAATTATTTTCTTCTCTCCTGCCCTTAATGGGCAGTGGTAGCTGATTGATATTTAACAAAAAGAAAATAAAGCCATGACCTAATGATACGCACATGGACACTCACTTACAAATAGACAACAGAAAGGATAAAAAAAGAAAGAAAAAAAAAGAAAAAAAAAGCTAATTTGTTCTTATTTAACTTGTAAAAAAATACTCCAAGAGAATCCAGCATGTTCTTATCAGTGAAACAGTTTCAGGGAAACTGGTCCAACAATAGGATGTCACATTGTTCAGCTTCTCTGTAGCTGATATAACAGTGGAAGTAGCATGGAAGGAACAAAACAAAGGGGCAACCGGGATGCCTGCTTGCAAAATCAAAGTACTAATCTATTTCTAGACTCTGGCCATTTTAACATATATAAACAAGTCATCTTTCCCGTAACCGCTCAAACACAGCATGAAGAGATGTGGCACTCAGGAGTTAAACTAAACCTCACTCTGATCTAGCATCATCCTTACTTTTATTATTTGCTTCAGCCAGACACTAAAGCCAGCAAAGCTTTTTATTGTAACCATCATGGTAGGCACAACCATCACTCACCATCAACTCAAATTAATGAGACTCATATGTTCTACATGTACTTAATTAGCATAAAAAAATCTTTTAAAACCCTCAAAGGTTTGTTAAGGAAGAAGTTTTGCTTTTGTTGCCTGTATCAGGGTTGGCTGAGTACCACAACAGTAATGATTACCATGGAACACGTCAAATTTTACCCATAACGTGATTTACAATGAATAACAGTGCAACCAAAGTCAAAGAATTGTCTATTTTTTTCCTGCTCTCCACAGAGACCACTTATATTCTTAGTATTTCGTGATGGTGCTATGCCAGTAAATACTACATAGATTTATTCAAAAAGAGTTCTATTTAATATTCCAGAATTCCCACTGAAGTTTGTGTTGTATTTTGTGTTGCTGAAAATAAAATACTTTACACAACATAAGGTACAGAAGTGCTCATGTTGCTATGGTCTCTAGTAGAGATGGAAACTGAGCTGCTTGAATGTGTGTGTTCCTGCTGTTTGAGATCGGAAGCATGGGTCATTAATGTTTTATTGGTGCCTTTCATACAGTATCCTTTATACAAAAGGTTTTCAAAGAAGCTGATTATAAAAGCTGGCTGGCCTCATGATTTAACAGCACTAAGTGGGTGTTTCCTGCATAAAAATGTATAACTGCTGCACAGACAATAGGATGTTAAATTCCAGACAGTGTGAGACAGTTGAAGAAACAGAGTCCCAAGGCTATTATAGATGAAAATGACATAATGAAAAAGGTAACCTCACAGCAGGACTTTGTCCTGTTGAATTTAATCACTGTTTCACTCTTTAAAAGAATAATTTCAGATTTTTGTAAGGACAAATCCATAAATTCTTGCAACAATGGACAAGGAGATATTTTTCATTACTTCCTTCTTTAGCCTTATGTGAAGACATTTTGTCACTGGGGTAACAGTGCAGAAACCTGTATAAGGACCGCTATTTGAGCAAGCATCTAATGAGATTATTTCAGAGCATTTGGTTGGTACTAGGGCTTTAAACTACGTTCCTGGGCACTGAGCAGGAGTAGTAGGAGGGTCCTACTCCGAGCTCTATTTGAAAAATATATAATGGTTACTGGCTCCCCATGCCTTTCTCTACTGGCTAGCACGGCTGCGGAGGAGCAGGATTTTGCCTACTTCTCTTTATTTAGAGTCACAAGGCTTGTATCAAAATGTGCAAGTTGTCCAAGACTCCTTATATTGCCCAAACACTTTCATCTTGTGCATAATTCTCTTCTATTCTTCAACTTTAAAGACATTAATATCACTCTTAACAAGATGCACTATGTTACATAAAATTATGATACAGCCATCCTATATGACATTTAGTCAAAGAGAATTCAGAAAGTGAGATTAGTTACCTATAGCAATTAGAAAATTTCTAGAGAACAACAATTAAGGTCTATAACAATTTTCAAAATGTATTCCAAAGACTCCAACTCTTGTTAGTTCAATTTACTTATGTGAAGAAGAGACAGTGTTAGCCTTTTGATGTGGGGAGAAAATGTATGCAATGAGAAAACAAACACGGCTAACACCATAGTTCATCATTTGGTTTTATATTAATCATTTATCGAACAATTTCAAGTCTTTCTAGTGCTTCAGATAAGCAAAGTTACTGGTGAATAAAGGAGTGGAATAGTTGTGAAAAAGCTTTACTCCACCTTTTTATTTCTGGTGTAAAATAGAGGTGCCTGTTTCTTCTTGGCAGCATTTGCTAGGCTGTTCAAAAACTACAAGGACTACGGTCTAATCTGATTAACAGAAGATACTCCTTAGCTGACTTTTAGTTAAATTCTTCTATTTTTCACACACAACCAAACATTTGAAACAGCTTTTGAATACATTATTTCGAAAACTTGGCACTCAACTCAACTACAAATGTAGTTAGATACTTGACTGCCAGAGCAGAATGCGTGACCTCACCTTAAATGCTACTTGCCAGACAGTGCACCCAAGGGGATCTGAGTATAGCCAAGTGGTACGCACAAAGGTAGAGTGCTTGCACAGATCACTTTAAACATGTCTCCCTGAACTCAGAACTTTGTATGTTAGACCATAAAAAATACATAGGACAGCTATGCAAATCAAATTTCCTTCTTTTCTGTGACTCGGATACTTCATTCACTGTAATTGGAAAACAAACAGGACTCACAACTCTGTTTTCTCCAAAAATAAAGCGGCAATAAGTTTTTTATGAAAATACAGTTGTCATTCCTCCAGCTTTCATCCTACATGTCAATATTGGAGTACCCAGTACCGGACAACATTGAGTAGTGTAGACATGAGCTGAAAAACTGCTCATTTCTTTTCTTGATCTTGACTTTTCTTAAAGCATAACCATTAATCTGAAGGCTAATTTATGTGAAATAAAGTGGGTTTGACCCATTCTCCTAGGCCTGGCACTTCCATCTAGCACAGACAGGTTAAGCATTCACTGATTGAACAGGAGAGGGGGTACGAGAGGCATTTGGTTGGTTTCTGTTTCAGGATATTACATTATTGCTTAATATAAAATATAGGCAGTCTCCAACACCACCATTGGACAAGTGCTCCAGCTATTGAGCTGCTATAAAATTGGAGCACTCTTTACTCCTCTGGCTATGTTTTGTTTCAGTGGTTTACTGTTTGGTTTTTTTTTTTTAGTAGGGGTCACTGAATTCACATTCTGCTTGCTGGTTTTGAGGTTTCCGTAACTAATTTTAGAGGAAAAGTACAGAATCCTGCAAAATGCTATCTATCTTTAATTCCATTGCCTGGAATAAGAGCCATGGACACAGTTTGAAAAGATTAGTCTCAAAATTAGTTACAGTTATAAACGTTACTAGGTCAATCTGATATGATAAGCAGACAAGAGTGCTGCATGTACTTTAATGGAATAATCTCCAGAATCTTTTAATATTCCTTAAATAATCAAAAAAACCTAATTTTTTTATTCCTATCATATTTAAAAATTAAACCATGGATTTGAATTCCACCTCAGGGGTTCTGGAAGGGAGATCTTGTATATCAAACCTTATAGAGCCTGGCCTTTTTTTCTACTTTTCTCATTTGGTTTGTAGAACATTACCATTTCTGGCATGCACACAGACAAGCAGTAGGAAAAAAATGGATAAATAAAATCTTAAATGTCTGAAGTCTTTAAATTGATTACTATGTTAGTTAAATACCAAATGACTAATTCACATGTGCACATTTCAACTGAGCAGAATTTATTTTATTTAAAGGTCTGACATATAATCGAGTTTTGTTTGTCATACCCTTCCACGCCCAGATCTTTACACACAACCTAGCTTTAAATAAAACATGCAGCTGGTAAAAACAAGTCTGTGGTAACGACATAGTTACCTTGTATTACTTTTCAATTCAGAGATAACTCGCACTGCCTGCATGATTAGCAAGTCTGAGGGATATTAGATATCACAAGGAAAAATATCCGCTCTGATAACATTCCTAGTAGAATTAGTTCTAGATCATTTCCTTCCGTGTAGTATAGCACAAGAGAGGTAGATCTGTCTTGTGAATATATGTGTAGGAGGATGTGCTAAAGCCCTGTCACCCTAAAAACAGGTCCTTTCCCCATCAATCTCTTTTTACTTCTGAAAACCTTCTGAGTTTAGAACATCTCCTGTATCACCTGTATCCACCTGGTGGAAAAGGACATGGAGATGCTGGTTGGCAGCTGGTATGCTCAGGTGGCCAAGAAGGCCAACAGCATCCTGGCTTGTATCAGAGACAGTGTGGCCAGCAGGA
>JAVJGI010000057.1:66940629-66953118 GCA_035590275.1 Ibycter americanus | reverse complement strand
AAAGGCAGATGCTTTCAAGTTCAGGCATCAGCAAAATCTTCTCATTCTTTGGAGCTGATCAAGAAAGCTACAGCTGTTAAAAGGAGAATTTTCGATCATATTTTCAACTAGTTTCATCTTCTCAAGAGTCTTCTGTGTTCCACAAGTCTTTTTAAGAGGGTTAAATTTTAAAAATAGATACCTGTTTTCTGTCAGATATCTGAAAAGTAAAGGGAAATTAGTATATAGCATTACTTTTGTAAATGTATTTACTTTTGAAAAAATAGTCTTTACTTTCAGAGCTTATTAAAATAATCATTTTTTTTTTCCCCCTAAAAAACAAAGGTTTCAGGAGCATACTTCTCTTTTGAATATTTCAACAGGAAGGTCTCAGAAAGAAACTCTTGAATAGTAATTAGGGCTTTCAAATTTAGCAGAGACTTGAAAATGGAGATTCATAGTTTCTTGGACACCCCTTGATATTCTGAATCAAAGTTGTCTGAATTGAGCTCCCCTTTAAAGTAAATGTGGAAAAACTAATCAAGGAGGAACACAGGTCTTCAAAACTATGTTTTCACAAAATCAGACTTCTTCTTTTCATCCCACATTACACATATAGATTACACATGAACAGATATTGAAGAAGAAATTTCAACATTGTTAGGTCAGACCCAGTCTAAAATTAACAAAATTATCTAAAATTATTAAACCCAAGATCTTAAATTAAGACATTTCTATTTCAGTCAGGATTACCTAAATGCCATCAGACAGTCCACAGTCACTGACACTGTAACAGCGTACCAGTTACTATAATTAGAGAACAGTTAATTTTTTTATCCACCAAACAAAACCTGATTTCTCTTCATCATTCCTGGCTACAATGGGAGTAAATAAAAGTAAGTAAATTCCAGGGGAGACCTGGAATTAAGCCACTTCCCATCAGTTCCTACACCAATTTGTACAGGGCTGCTCCTAAAATACACAATATAAGTTTTTCCATCAGTATACTTTCAAATAAGAGAACTCTTGAGTCATAACACCAACATATTCTGGGTTTTTTGAAACCAAATTACAAAGTAAATGGGACATGGATATTGTCTGGTCATCCATTGCTGCTAGATAGAAGAAATAGGAAATAAAACATGTGAGTGTTACTATAGCCAAGACATCATGTTTTCTGCTTATATTGTGATTTTTTTTCTCCTGTCAGAAGTGACTGGAAGAGCTCTGTAATGAAAATATCCTCACAGAAGTTTTAGAAGAAAGCTAAAAAAAAATAGTCATAAATAATTCAAGCTTGATTAGCATTTATTTGTATTACAGTGTAAGACAGAGCATTGGGAAACATATTCTTATGTTTAAGTAATATTTCATTTTTCCTGATGGAAAATAGTTGGTAATTCCAGGAAACATTATGCCTCTAAGCCTGAGCTTATTGCTGGGTTGCATCTTACAGATCAGTTGAGATCACAAAGGTCACAGAAGAGAATTCTAGGAGAGTAAGAGGGCATATCCACTAGCCAAAAGTGCAGCTGAGAAGGATGTTGAGTAATCCAGGAAAAGAGAGACCAGGAAATTTACCACAGTAATCCCATGTAAAATAAGCCTGTCAAAAGCCAGGGCCAGCAATGACAAGAATTCATGAAATTACGTTTTACCAAGGATGCTCATGAAGTAGTACTGCAGGGTGAAGCAGTACAAGCAAAGATCAGAAGATGTGATTGCGGATAGATTGTGTATACCCTTGAGTGAAATATGTCAATGAATCTATTTAATGGCTTATGAGATAGTCATTTATAGTAGCAGGTTTTTAGCTAATGAACAGATGAAGATCAGAATTATCGCTTAAGTTCAGGTGGGCCCAAGTAATAATTTATAAAACTGGCCTGAAACCCAACTGAACTTTACGTCTTACCTGTCAGTGGACTTCAGAAATATCAGTGCTTAGTAATATCAGGAAAAAATTCTACTTTCAAGAATACAGTTTAAAATTTCTGGCTAAATGTTGGGGAAATTAGCAGAGGAGAGGAAGACCCAATTCTCATTCATCTCCAAGTTTCCTCATGGAATAGGAATCCCCTTCTTTATACATATCTCCAAATATCTGTTTCAAAACTTCATTTTTTTCATGCACCAACGCAGCATTCTCCACCCTGTACACTGAAAGTCAAGAAATGTCTAGCTGACAACATTCAAACTGTCATAAATTGATTTAAAGAGCTGTAACAGCACCTTTTGAATCCTCTTCCAAAGTAAACTATCTCTTGCAAGGTAAATTAATACTTAGCTATCTTCCTAGGGTGTTGTGAGACTTAAATAATTAAATATTAGTAATGTACTTTGAGATCCTCAGATAAAATATGCTGCTTGAGTACCAGGTATTATTCCGTTGTGATTCATCACATTCCTTTGCTACAGCATGTGACAGACTCTCTAAAATTAGCATCTGAATGTTCCTTAGGAGTTATTAGAGACTGTACCCAGTGACTCAGATGTTCCACCCTTGTGTCTTGCAAGGTGTCTTTGCTTTCATGTCAGCTGAACAGCAGATAAAAATGCAATCCTTTAGTAAATGGTCCTCTCTCATCTACTTTTAATACTTTGAAAACAAATATTCCTTCACACACAAGTACTGAGATCTTTAAATTCTTGAACCTAAACAAGCACACAAAAAATATTTTCTGTGAGTGCACAAGGATGTGGGGGTTCATAAGCCCAGGTACATAACTATTTTTGTGAAAGTAAGTCATGAAAAAAGTGTCAGAAAATTGTTAAAATCCACAGTGTCACAACTGTTTCAGCTGGAAAACAGCAATTATATGGACAGCCACGTTCATTCCATGTGTCCTCCATTATGCCTACATCTGCAACTATGCATATATCCTTGCTGCAATTATCTGACATGAGGCAGCTGCCTAGAACCACACCATCACCAAAGGCACAGGATGTGCTGGAAAGGGACCTTCAGTTCCTGTTGTATAAATTATAGTTACTGTCCAAAGTTCAGCCATTTTCCCATTTTCATCCTGAAAAACTACTAAATATTGGTTTTTTTAGCAAATTTTGTGTAAAGCAGTTCTTTCATTTCTGAAGCTCAGGAAGTACTGTGCAACTTGCTGTCATCTTTTATTGATTCATTCATTGTTAGAGAAAAAATTATTTTAAAAAAAAATGAAAAAAAAAGTTGAAAACCCCCAGGTTCCCCACTGTAGGAGGGTGTATTCAAACTATTGTAATTCAGGAAAATATCCAGTTTCCATAAGAACCATCACAGTGCATGTTAGATTATTTTTCTTGATTGGTATCTATGAGTCTGAATTACGGCAAGGTTGGCATTTTTTATGACATGCAGGAGCACGATATACACTTGTGCAGATAAGAACATTATTTCAGCAAGTCATTGTTTTGATTAGATACATCTAATTAAAATTACATTTTACAGAATAAATATGTTATCATTTATGAGCTTGATGGACAAAATGTTACAAAGAGCAATCTGTTTCTGTTTAAATGCTCACAGAGCAGATAGACTTCTACTGGAGGTTGGTGGTTGTAAAAATGTCTGTAAAAGTAGTAGGAAAGAGACTTGTACTTTTATGACAGTATTGTAAAAGTCTTGAAATAATAAAACATAAATATCATCAGGATTTGACAAACATTGCAGTCAATTTACAGAGTCATTTTATCAGGAAAATGAAAAGGGAAGTAGAAAAGTAATTGAATATGTCTCCAACATCCCTTCAGTTGTGAAACAGCATCCTTTAAAATCATGCTTATGTAGATTTCTAGTCTTTGTAAGAAACAGAAAATGAACAATTTATTCACAGGAGGTCTGTTTTGCCTTTTACTAGACATAGAAGCAGAAACTCTACAGTGAGCAATCAACCTATTGGCAATAGTTCTGCCAGAGGTCATTGACAATAATTGCTGCAAAAGCCATTTAATGTGCACAAAAGTCATAAAACTCCCATCATACTTGAAGCTGACTGTGTTTTATTTGAATAACCTTAGATGACATATTGAATTCTAGAGCCTGTAGATTTGATTGGAAATAATGAGTACAGTGGTTCCTGAATTAGGAAAAAACAGGCAGTTTACTAGAAATTTTATTTTCTTATTGCTTGCAGCAGTAATCATATGAAGGACAAGAAATGTAAAAGAAAACCTCAGGTATGAATAAAAGTAAGAACTTGCATATAATACCATTATTCTTGAAATAATCACATGCTCATATTGAGTTATTTCCTATGCTAATGGCTAGTTAGATATTTAAGCAACCATTTCTACATACACCAATAGCATTTGCAATAGCTATGGGAAATGCACAGTTTTGCAACTAAGAACAGATATCCAGCTCTGCAGTGGCATTTACTTTTTACCCCATGAATCTTAATTCTACATTTTAAAAAGCTGTCATCCAAAGCGTTTATTTAAAAATATGAACTATGTCCACTTCGTATTTAGAAATTTCTTCTGCTTTGTGTAATTTTCAACAGAAACATGGTGGTTTAGATGATTTTGGACTCTAACATTTTTAAATCTTTTAAGGGGACTTTGTTAAAACTACTACAAGTGATACAATGTTCTACTTTTTCTTATTGAAGCTTTCTTGAACACTGTCATAACTATACTTAGGCGACCTAATCTATGCTTTTGGTACATAATTTGACATTTATTTTGGAACACATTTTTGCACGTTTCACTCTACTGATTTTATGACCATATATTTACAGTAAAGTGCTTCCTGCTCCACAAAGGCACATGGTGCACCATGGAGAATTGTTTGACACTGGAGGACACTATCTGAAAAAGTAAGACATACACTGGTATTTCTTCAATTTTCCAAAGCGTACCTGCAAATGAGATTACCACACTAGTATGTGTACACATTAAACGTCCAATAAGCCATAATTCATTGCTTCTATACCTAAATACATAAATCATTGCTTGCCAAACCTAAGGACTCTATCTTTTTAGTAAAGCTATCCTTTTTAGAGTAGAAAACAGACACAAAGAGTTGTATAGTAACATATTTAAGGAAAAGTTAAAAGCGGGACAGAAATTTAATAAAAACAAGTAGCATCCTATAAATCTAAAATGAATCTATAATAAAACAAATAACTTGAGTAATTGGTCACGGGGCTATCACTTAATAGGGCAGTGTTAAGAAATTAGGCCAAACTTCTGTAAAATTGTCTGGTTTATCTGTTATTATGAATGATAAACCTTCCAGCACTGCCACTTCAGGGCTTACGGTATTCCACTCCTTAATGCACAGAATAAGAACTGATTTCCACTTGATGAGAATTAACTTCTTTGTTGTGGGAAAAATATGCAACATTCTTCTTTTCAATGGTTTAAAGTCCTTGGAAAAATAGCTAAAGTTCCAGAAGTAAATAAACAGCATCAGGAATGGGGAAGTTCTGTATCATATTTTTCCTAGTGTTCATATGATCTCAATGGATTTTAATTTCATACTGTATCCAGACTTTGAGCTAAACCATGGAAAATGGTTGGAAATCACAGATATTTTACTGAACCTTGTATACTCTCTTAGATTGCCGGTGGATTTGGCACTTGGGAGCTTACCTGCATAACATGATACATGACCAGTAGCAGCACTACTTACATTAGAAACCTTCTTTCCATCCTCCTCACCCCAAAATGCCTGAAAAATTGTTGACTAGAAATTACACTCTATGAAAAGATATTTCAGTGTCCAAGATTGCCCAGCTTCTAACCTTTCTTATGAAAGAACTAATAAAGAAGACAGCCTGCCCCACTTTAATAGATGTTTTGGGGTTTTGTGTCCAATAGGAGCTATTCTTCATTTCATATGAAAATTGGGAAGAATAGCTGCAGCCATGGAGTTAAAATTTGCTCTTACCTTTCGGGAAAGTGTTCTCTGACTCACTATGGGCAACATTCTGAAAATGTCAGCTCACTGGTCAAGAGATAGATGGGATATTAGGAATTATTTTTAAGAGTTAAAACAATAAAGAAAATTAAACTGTGTGCCCACATCTTGAATTCTGGGAACAGCATCAGTCACTCCAACTCAGAAAACAAAAAACAGAAATAGAAAAGCAATGTAGAAGGTGACAAAGACGATTAGCAATACGGAGCACCTTACAGCAAAGGAAAGACTAAGTAAACAAGGGCTTTTCAGCTCAGAAAACAGAGAGGTGGTGTGATGGAAGTATATAAATTCATGACTGATACGGAGAAACTGAATATGGAACTTAGTCAACTGTCATAATACTCTTTTTATTTACCTTAGTCATCCTGCTTCGTGACCTCATTGATCACCTGAACTTTAGGTATGCGTATCACTTGTTTTATTCTTGTATGCTCTTACTTTTCTGTTACTAGTTACCGTCAGACACTGCATGTTATGACCTTTGGTCACAGCCAGGACAGTCATTCTTTCAGCTTTTGAGTGGGCACCATAGTTGAGTCCTGCACTCCTGTAGGTAGCAAAGTACCTCTTCAATACAGTGAAACTCACTCACTCTGATCGTAAAGGTATGTATATTTGAAAAGAAAGAGTTTGTGTAAAACTTGTATAATCCCAGACCAGGAGTATTGCTCTGTTGACATGTTTTTCCAACTTTGATTATAACTACCTCAAAGAAATATCATTTTAACCACTCTTGTTGGTATATCATCAGCAGGCTGATACATTCTCCTAAAGCCTTTTCTAATAATTTCTCTTTAGCTAAATTATGTTAATTTAACTACCCTAATCCCTCTGCATAATTCAAGATCATCACCCCTCCAAGACAAGATCACTCAATGTTTAAATACTTGTACATTGCCTCACTCACAGTTCTTTTCATCTCAGCTCTCTGTCAACACCAAAGGTCATCCTTATGCTTTTTCTATGCCTCAATGAATATTTAATTGACTGATAAAAAGTGTAATAACTTCAATGGGAAAGACTGACAGCACAAGACCTTGCCAGCCAAAAAAACTCTTTGGTATTTAGAACAGTTCCATTGTGGGCAGGAGATGGGGTGAGAATTATGGATGAGATAAGAGTCCAGTTTCAACCTTCACACAGGCTGATCTGAACACTGAATTGCTGCAAAGCCAGGCAGCTCCAATGGGGCAAACTCTCCAAGAGCTGCAATAGACACCAGGAGAAATTGTGGTTAGAGACTGGCGCTTCCCAAAATAAAGCCTGTAAAACCTTCCATGCTAGAGAGTTTGAGAGACATCCTCGTCATTAGCACTTCCTCTCTCTTAGCTGTGGCAGTTTCCAGCTCAGGTGCAGTGCTTCCTTTCACAGTTGTGCTGAACAGACACAGGTATAAGAATAACCTACCCTAGCAGTGCCATACTACCAGCTTTCCAGCGGCCAGATCTCTCTTGCCATTACTAGGCACATTCAGATGAACACAACTATTTCTCCAACAGGAGTTTGTGTTCTCTAGACATATTAATTTGCTTTCCTCAATGATTTTATTCTTTCAAATTATTTTTTATTCTTGCAAATCTCCTTAAAATTGTTTTTATGCCATTGCAGGTGTGTTTAGCTCCTCCCTATCACCTATAATTAACAAAACTTTTCTCCAGATTGCTGTTGAGAATTTTAAAATAAGGCTTTAACTAATTCAGGTCCTACCTTTGCCTATCAATCCTACAATACTTTGCCAGTTCTCATTAACTTTCATTTAAGTCAGACTTCAAAGCACATTCAGATGCTCATACTCAAGCACATCTAGATCAGTTACGAGAATAAGATTTCATCACATTTTACCAATACAATACAGAAATCCAACCATATTCACTGTGTTCCTTTCATCCTCTAGTTTAGTAATTACACAAAAAGGAGAGGTTGTCCGCTAAGTTCTATTCTTTATCATCAAGGTTAGGGACATAAAGACTTGGTATTCTTTCTTATTCTGCTTGCAATAAATTACTTTCCTTGTTAAAACAAGCATTCTTTATACATTTCAGGAAATTCTTCAGCCATGCCATCTAAATCTAAACCGTTATTTATTTCTAATATTAGCTTTTATACAAAAACATTCTAAAAATACCCAACTTCCTCTAAATATGTTGCATCAGCCTATGCAATGAAAGGATAAAGTGAAGGGTTTTTAGCAGAGCTCAAAAACTTAATGTTCATAGAGTCTCTTGTTGAATGGTTGTGGAAGCTTTTTCTACCATTTCTTCTTCATTAAATATGAATTATAGCTCTTTAAATGATGATCATTTGGAAGTTAGAGGGGCTTAGTTTTACCCTGGTGCTTCACATCTACAGGCAATGTACATCTATTGTAATGCTGATTTAAGAAGGTAACTCGGAAAAGCAAATCTTTGATGATTCGATCCTTTAAATCCTTGTTTGCTGTATAAGTAGAAGCATGCTGCACTGAATCCAGAAAATGCTCTTTCTCAGCATAGCTGGATTTGCTGTATAAGTAGAAGCATGCTGCACTGAATCCAGAAAATGCTCTTTCTCGGCATAGCTGGAAAATATAATTTCCCAGTCTGAAACAGCTGGGTGCGAGTCATCAATCAGAAATAGCTAGGCATTGGGCTGTCCTGTTCTGCTCCTCCTCTCAGGTAATTCCATTTGATCTGTTGACACTGCATGCCATCCCAAGAGAAAATCATCCAAAAAGGCACAGTCCAAAGAAGCAGAAGCTTACCATTTCCAGGGCAGATTATAATGTTATGGGAACATACTAGGAAAGGTAGTGTTGCTCATCATCTGCAATGATACCCTAATGTAACCCAAAAACTACAAGGCATACAGCACCCTGTATTTCCTGTTTCCTAAGACCTGTAACAAAATCGAGGTCCTAGACACTATTATTTATAAGTATCAGGAAAAAGCATCACACAACATACTGTTGGTAAATATTTATTTTTCAGTGGTAACTGCCACATCAAATGTGTCTGATGTATTAAAACAGGGGTTTTTTAGATACTGGGCACCTACATTACTGTCAGTTTTCACGGTAAATATGCATGGCTCATTAATGTTACATTTAAGGATAATTCATAGTACAGAACTAGGTCATGGTTGTCCTGAGTTGCATTGTATATAAAGAGGCATCATTAAAGAATACTTTTAGATTGTTTTACACTTCTTACTACTATGAAGCTAAATCCTTTAGACAAGCCTATCATTTTCCAATTTTTCCTGGGTCAAAGTAAATATAATTCATATGTCAATCATTTCATCTTGGGACTTATAACACAATAACATAGTATCCAACATGACATCAGATTTGATGGAAGGGACAGTATCATGCTATATTGATATTATTATTTTTAACATTCCTTGCTCTCAGCAAAATGGCATAAAATTATTTACTTTCCATTTACCTGTAAAAGGGAAAGTGAAATTTGAGGCACAGTGTACTAACAAGCAATAACTTTTTCTAGGTGTATGTCAACTTAAATGTTCCAAAAATAGCAGTCCTTGGTTTATTTATGCAAAAATTTCCCTGAGTGTTGGCCAAGAATAGGATATTCTCGTAAGTGTTACACATTGGTTTAATAACAAAATAAGATTTTTTTTCTACATCTAAACAGTTTTCATTCCATTTTGAATGGGCAGAAGCTAAGGCAAATTTCTGGCAGCATTTTCAGGAGCCTTCCTTTAAAAAATTAAAATGTATCCTACAGTGTTCAGGTCTGTATAACATAATAGCAGAAAGCAATTGGTTGGAATTTAGGAAAAAAACATCACAGTAATTAAACTCCAATGCAGCTGATGTATCAGGAGTTATTAAACCAACTTTATATACACAGCTTTGAGAAACACTAAACAAAGGAAGGAATGAAACCTCCTAAATTTAAGACTTTTCCAGGGTGATATATTCAAATATAATGAATATGAAGAAGGTGACAAAAGGGAAATTACACAGTATATTACTGCGAAAATTCCATTAGATAGATAAGTACCTGGAATTTTGTGTCAGAAATGGAGTAAGTATCACCTGAGTGATTTGCTATTGACTAGATATTTAGGACTGTAGATATGGAGCTATTTAGGACCAAAATAAATGTTTAAAACCAGGCTGCACACAACAGAGGATCAAAAGTTTTTTCTGTAGTGCCTGTGTAGCTCTAAAATTCCTCTCTTCTCAGCCTGCCTTTCTGAGGATTTTCATGTTGCTAAATTCTTTTTTCTTCACGCTTTTGAAAATGAGAATTTGAAGAATGGGGAAATCATGAAAAGGATAAAGAAATACAAGTTTTCTTCAGTTGTCTGGAATACCGTATTGGATTTTATTGTCACACTGCAGTTCTCTGTGAGATACTGATTTTATTCTATTTTTAAGTTAGGAGAAGGGCACTGAGAATAACGTTCTCAAAGGTGAAATAATCAATCATGCCCAATTAAGCTCATAGACACTTCATTTTTAACCTCAATAGAAACAAAATTTTCTCCTGAAACTCCTGTTTCACACATATATATGTGTGTGAAAATGGAAACGCTAAACAGTCAGGTGCGATCCTATACTACTAGCGAAACAAGATGCATTTCCTCAGGCTAACAGCAATTTGCATACAACAGCTTGACAAACACTTGATTAGAAAACCTGTGAGATTTTCTTCCTTTAATATTTACATTTAACTCACTGTCATTATGATTATGTATTGCTAAAGTCTCAGCTAAGATGTTTCGTAGAAATAACTCTCAATTGAGTTATTCTATAAGCAGTTGAGAGCCGCAATGCACAGGGACACAATTTTATTTTATGAACAGTGTAGGGTATGCAACACAACGTCAGATTACCTAGCCAACCAACCACCATATCATTTCTCCCACAGCAGTCAGGAACTGCTGTTTAGGACAAAGAGAGTAACTCATGCCAGAAAACTTACCATAACTCTTTTCTGTATTAGGGACAAAATTTCATAACAGCTCTTAAGCAAATTAACTTATGCTTCTGAGTCATGAAATGTGAGTATTCCTATCTCAGGCCCTGATCCAGAAAAGCTCTTAAGAATGAGCTTAACTTTTACCATACTTTTAAGTGATTTGCTGGATTGGGGCCCTAAAAGAAATAACTACAAATCTTAGCCATCTGATGAAAGCAGCTCTTCTTACTGACATATTAGTCAATGTTTTCTGTTTTTGTGAAGGGCACAGCAAGAAATTTATGTCGTTCACACAAACATGTGCCTTTGGTTTTTTGTTTTGGTTTGGGGTTTAAGTTATCTTTTTTATGTTATAATTAACAAAAAAAATATCTTCAGATTCAATAGCAATCTTTAGAGTCACCATTCATCAATTGCTTTAATGCAATATACGCTTATTAATCAAGTTTACTATAAGCCTCTAAACTTTAATCTCTGAATTATTGACTTTATCATAGTATAGTGTTAATGGAGTACCTGTATAGAACAGGAGTACCACATAAGTGAGCAAAATCAGAAGTACACAAAACCTTGGTGGGAGCTTATCTTTGCAGACATGAAGCAACTCAATGACAGAAAGAAAAGCAAATGAGCAGATCTTGTACAACATATGTGTAAGATGAAGCTGCGTTTAAATTCCTTCCTCAACAGTGTTGCAATTGAAAACTTCACCTACATATATCACTTGTATCTACACAATACTACCTACTGTACATTTACATGTATCTTCTACTATATATTTCATCACACTGCCTCAGAATAAGGAAACCAATAGCATATCACGTATTTGAATTGTATGCCCATACTTTTGTTATTTAGAACACTATGTTTAACTCTCTGTGAGGGTAGCTGACTCCGGGCAAGAAGCGGGAGGAGACATGCTTTCTACAGTGCTTTACGAAACTGAAGTTAGTGAGCAGGTACAAGAGGGTCTATTTTAACCTAACCATATAAAACTTTCTATTGAAAAAACTAAAAACATACTACGTTTGCTCTTAATGATTGTCTAAATCTTGGAGTTACATTTTCAAAGCCAGGCATATTGTTCTGTGATTAACAGTTTTAGTACCCGATTTCCCTTTCTCCCTCCTGTTGCTTCTCATTCCGCTCCAGGTCTTGCTTCATTTTACTTGTCTCCAGAGTCTTGCCTCATTTTACTTCTGAACTGTACCACTTAGGAACAATCTGAGTAGTTACATAGTGTGTTTCTGGTTTCATCAATCAGCTGAGTGATCCTGTAAAACAGAAAAGACTACAGAAGCCACCGTGACTCATTCCAATGCAAAACCGCCTCTGTTCAGCTGTATAGGCTTCTAAAAGTAGTCTTATATGTACTGAGCAGTTGGCCTCTGTCTACAAGTGCGCGTGAAAAATATTGTAACTGTAGTTTTCCCTCCAGTCAACACAGGAATGTACCTGCTGGGAATTATCTAACATTTATTACTGTATCTTGGAACTGATTTGATATTAAGAAGTCCATTGATTTTCCTTATTTGCAGTTTAACAACAGAAACATAGAAGCAGCCCAGGTCTAAGAAAGATCAAAGATGAGCATACTCCTAGAGGCTATTTTGTCATGTCTAATCTCGGGATTTATCCACCCAAGGAGCTGTTGCATTTTCT
>JAVJGI010000057.1:66893835-66905203 GCA_035590275.1 Ibycter americanus | reverse complement strand
AAAGCAGGGAGAAGTCTTTGCTCATGAGCTAGCAGGGCTGACTGACAGAGCTTTAGACTTGAAAGGGAAGCGAGATAATGTCAGACTCGCCCATGACAAGCCATGGGAAGACACACCAAGGTTAGAGGAACTGGGTTCTAGTGAGGGCCCTTAGGCTGTCTTTCTGAGACTTGCTGGCTACATTGGAGCACACTTGAAGCCTTACCAGATGAACCAAGAGCTCCTGAGGTAATAGGAACCAACAGAGAACACCAGTGAAATATCTTAAAGGAATTAAGGTGACATGGCCAACATTTCAGCTAAAATGCCTCTACACCAATGCACACAACATGGGCAACAAACAGGAGGAGCTGGAAGCCACCGTGCTGCTACAAAGCTATGACCTAGCTGCCATTACTGAAACTTGGTGGGACAAATCTCATGACTGCAGTGCAGCTATCAATGGCTACAAGCTGTTCAGAAAGGACAGGTGAAGAAGGAGGGGTGGAGGAACTGCACTCTATGTCAAGAAATGGATAGATTGTGAAGAGCTGTCTCCGACAAGTAGTCACAAGAGTTCGAAAGTTTATAGGTAAGGATTAGAGACTGAGGCAACAAAGGGAACGTTGTGGCTGGTGTTTACTATAGACCATGCAATCAAGGGGAGATGAAGCCTTCTTAATCCAGCTAAAGAAGGCATTGCACTCTCAGGCTCTCATCCTGCTGAGGAACTTAAACCACCCCGGCATCTACTGGAAAAGTAGCATGGTGGGCTGTAGACAACCCAGGAGACTGCTGGAGGGCAGTGAGGATAACTTCTTACGACCGGTAACAGACAGCCCTACCAGAGGGGATGTGATACTGGACCTGCTGGTCACCAGCACAAGTGAGCTGATTAGAAGTGCAAGACTGGAGGTGGAGGCAGACTGGGCTGCAGTGATCATGCACTGCTGGAGCTTGCAGTCCTGAGGGATATGGGTCAGGCAACATGTCAGGACCCTGAATATTAGGAAAGCAAACTTTCAGCTGTTCAAGGAGTTAGTCAATGGGACCCCCTAGGAAACTGCTCACAGGGACAAGGCGGCAGAACAGAGATGGCAGATCTTTAAGAACATTTTCCATAAAGTGCAAGAGCTCTCAATCCCCAGATGTGAGAAATCAGGAAAGGAAAGCAAGAGACTGACATGGCTGAGTCAAGACCTGCTAGCTAAACTAAAGGGCAAGAAGGAAATGTACAGGCAGTGGAAGCAGGGACAGGTATCCTGGGAAGATTACAGGGATGTTGCCCAGTTGTGTAGGGATGGGGTTAGGAAGGCCAAGGCGCAGCTGGACCTGAACTTGGCCAGGGATGCAAAGAATAATAAGGGCTTCTATAGGTATGTCAGCCAAAAAGGAAGCTCAAAGTGTACTCCCCCTGATGAACACGGCTGGCAAACTCGTAACAACAGACAAGGAAAAGGCTGAGGTACTCAACAACTTTTTGCCTCAGGCTTCACTGTCAGTCTCTCTTCCCACACCTCTCAAGTGGATGGGCCTCAAGGCATGGACTGGGGGAGCAAAGTCCCTCCCACTGTAAGAGAAGAGCAGGTTCAAAACCACCCAAGGAACCTGAACATATAGAAGTCTATGGGACCTCGCCAGATGCATCCCACAGTCCTGAGGGACTTGGTTAATGTAGTTGCCAAGCCACTCCCCATGATATTTGAAAAGTCATGGCAGTCAGGTTAAGTCTCTAGGGAAATGGGGAAATATCGCACCCATTTTAAAAAAGGGTAGAAAGGAGGACTCTGGGAACTACCAGCCTGTCAGCCTCACCTCTGCCTGGGAAGATCGTGGAACAGTTCCTCCTAAAAGCAATGTTAATGCACATGGAGGGCAGGGACGTGATTTGAGACAGCCAGCATGGCTTCACCAAGAGCAAGTCTGCCTGACCAACATAGTAACCTTCTATGATGGATTGACTACATCAGTGGACAAGAGAAGAGCTATGGACTTCATCTGTCTAGACTTCTATAAAGACTTTGACATGGTTCCCCACAACATTTTTCTCTCTAAATTGGAAAGATACCTATTTGATGGATGGACTGTTAGGTGGATAAGAAATTGGATGGAAGCTTGCATTCAGAAAGTAGTGGTCAACAGCTCAACATCCAGATGCAGATCAGTGATGAGTCATGTCCTTCAGGGGTCCTTAATGGGATCAGTACTGCTTAATATCTTCTTCAATGACAGAGACAGTGGCATCGAGTGCACGCTTAGCAAATTCGCAAATGACACCAAGCTGAATGGTGCAGTTGACACACCTGAAAGATGGGATGCCACTCAGAGGGACCTGGACAATCTCAGGGAGTGGGCTTATGTGAAATTGATGAGGTTCAACAAGACCAAGTATAGAGTACTGCACGTGGGTCAGGGCAACACCTCGTACCTGTATAGGCTGGGGTATGAATGGATTGACAGCAACCCTGTGGAGGACTTGTGGGTACTGGTGGATGAAAAGTTGGACGTGAGCTGACAATGTGTGCTTGCAGCCCAGAAAGCCAATCATATCCTTGGCTGCATAAAAAGAAGCATGGCCAGCAGGTTGGGGGTGGTGTGGTGATTCTGCCCCTGTACTCTGCTTTGGTGAGACCACACCAGGAGTACTGTATCCAGCTCTGGAGTCCTCAGTACAAGAAAGACGTGGACCTGTTGGGATGGGTCCAGAGGAGGGCCACAAAAATGACCAGAGGGAAGGAACAGCTCTCCTATGAGGAACAGTTGAGAGAGCTGGGGTTGTTCAGCCTGAAGAAGAGAAGGGTTCAGGGACACCTTGTTGCCACCTTTCAATACTCAAAGGAGGCTTATAAGAAAAATGGGGAGAGACTTTTTAGTAGGGCCTGTAGCAATAGGACAAGACACAATGGTTTTAAGCTAAAAGAGGGTAGAATTAGACTAGATACAAAGACCAAATTTTTTACAGTGAGGGTGATGCAACACTGGAACAGGTTGCCCGGAAAGGTGGTGCCCCATCCCTGGAAACGTTCAAGGCCAAGTCAGACAGGGCTTTGAGCAACCTGATCTAGTTAACAGTGTCCCTGCTCATTGCAGGGTGGTTGGACTAGATGACCTCTAAAAGCCCCTTCCAACCCAAACCATTTCATGATTCTATGATTCTAAGATTGATTCTATGATTCTATAATATATTAAAAGCCAAGGTGCTGCCTTTAATCTCTTCACCACCTGTGGTACTATATTACTTATTTTCAAAACCTGTCCTGTAGACTGTAGTTATCATGCTGCTTTGTGCATGCTTTTAGGGACTTGGGAGCAAAACCCTCTACCTTACATTTATATGCTGAAATGGTAGAAACTCCTAAGAATACAATTTTCAGGGTTTGCCTACATTTGCTCAGCCAACATTTTTCAGGAAAACATGGAGTTACATTAGATTTTCAAAGCATCTGTCACAAAATTAGACGACTGATTCATCTCTGAAGTATAAAATTCAAGCAAATAGACTACCAGAATTCAAAGGGTTGGGAGTAAGCCATATTTCATGTATCCCACAGCTAACCCATAAAGTTATTATTGAACTTGCCCCAAAATAAATGATCTGTATGTCCTATCTCCAGACTCATTTTCTCTTTAGGATTTTGGGAATTCACAATGAACTTCATTCTGTATCTCACAATGAGTAAAGATTCTTCCTATTGATTGTGCATACCCTAATCAGCCATTCCTTAAAGATCTCTTATAAATTCAGATAAATGCCAATTTAGAATACTAGTAAAGTCAGCATTTCGTTTTACTTCATTCATAAACACCTCTCCATGACAATCCTCCATTCATTTCCAATCTGAAAAAAGGTTACCAATAACACAGCAGTGTAAAAATAAAAAGCAATCTAACATAAATTCACTTCAAGCAGTTGACTTTGCAAGAGTCATTCCCAATAGTACATGCCAAGTTTTTTGAACAGATATCATAGCAGAATAGGTTGTTGAATGTAAGGAGTTGTAGTAAAAACGTATAATACTTACAGACAGAGATGTCTTTTATCAGTCTTTGCACTCAGAAATTTTACTGTATGCAACATAAAGCTTATCCAGATATACACTTTGTTTAAAGAAGGAAAAATGAGAAAAACTGTGCTAAATATTCATTGTCAAGCACATTTTTTAAATTGCCACTGTTTAATTATCAGCATAATGTGCTGATGATATTCAATGTACCCATGAATCATTAGGTCTTATTTATGTATAAATCAAGGTTCGAAGGGCAGTTCCTGGAAATCTGTAATAAATTGTGCCAAAAAAGAAACCAGGGTAGGTCAACCAGTGTTTGTAGATTGCATGTCAATAACAAAAGAAAATGTGTTGTATCTAATCAAGTAGATGCAAACAAACTGGTTAGTAGTACTTCCTATGTATTACCTCATGTGGGTGGTTTTTATTAATTACCTTAAAAGGAATCTCATTTAAAAATGGGACTTTCAGTTTCAGTTTTCTCATCACTTTCGCTTAATGGCACTGCTTTGATAAAAAAGAATAAGCAGAGTGAAATGGGACAACACTTAACCAAGAAATATTCATTTTCTACAGTGAAAAACAAACAGTGTATATAGCTTAAAGGAAAACAAATTATGAGCAGTTCATGTAAGCTTAATGTATAAGATGATCAAAACTATCAACTATTTTATTGTATATGTTCACTTTCCTGAATTTTTATTTTCTGTGTTTCAAAGTAGGTTGTAACAGTGAATAGAAAAAAGTCTGACCTTATAAAATTAGATTCAATATATTGCTAGGCAATCCTTCAACAAGTAAAAAATAAATAAATGAAACAGAATCCCTAGATTGTGTGCCTGCAGTCTCACATCAATTTTCCAAATAAAGGCAACAGTTTTACTACTCTAAAATGAAGTGACACTCTATCCCTGTAAAGAGGCCATATTAATTCTCAGCTGATTTTTTTGTCTACACCTTAGGAAATTTGAGACTAACAGTGTGCTTTTTGTCTTATATTATTTTTAAAATGTTAAATTATTTTATTGTGAAATGTCTGGAAATTAATTGATATATTATTTATTTTCTTTAAAATACTTCCATAAAATTGTATTTTGCTCATTCCAAATAGAAGAAAAAATCCTGTAGGATAGTTTACAGGAAAGAGTTATCAACCACAAAGATTAGCCATATAAATATAGAATTTCACTGGAAGCTTTCAGGATTTAGCTGTGGCAATAAACACCATTTTTATACTTTGGCATACATAATAAATGTGAAATTTTGAGGAAGGACACTGATGTATATAATTTTGCATTTAACTATCTTTTGAAAAGTTCAGCTTCAAGTATTTTAAAAACCCATAAATAAGGCAATCAAAATGCAAGACACCAAAATTCAGTAGCCTGTGCTAGGTGTAAAAACCCACAGATATAGACTAACCAGTACAATATTCTCTGGATCTTCCAATTTTTTGACCCAGTGTTCAATTTCAAATTAATATCAGAGCAGTTCAAATTCACTCAGATCACGGGAAAAAATCTCCAATGTGTTTAAACTGCATCAACAAACCTAAAGAAAGGGACATCTCCCAGCAGTGTATTTACATGGCCCGACAGACTACGACCGTTCCTCTACATTACGTGAAGTTGTGCAAAAATCAGGTGCTCGTTCACACGTGCACACAAACCGCACACAGACTACCAAATGGAGTTTGGCACCCAGAGCAGTTACCTGCTCTAGGAGAACCTGCTTTAGCAGGGGGATGAACTAGATGATCTTCAGAGGTCCCTTCCAACCCTGACCATTGTGTGATTTTCCATTTAGGAAACACAAAGCACCAGTGTTTCCAAACAAAAAACTGCAGACAGCTTGCTACTGACAATTTCTGGTTAGTGAGAGAAAGTGTAGTCATAGGAGGAAGAGCTCTTTGACAGCATCTTCTGGGGAAAAGGAGGAAACAAGCAAGGAGATGCTTCATTAGACTCTTATGCAAAACTCCAGAGGGACGAAGTCTCTAGGGAAGATGTTCTCTGTCAACATCTCTCAGCAAACGGAGGATTCCAGCTAGCTGGAAAATGTGTTTAGTAGCCCTCCCTCACTGGAAATTCTTTGGCTGACATTATACAGCAGGGGAGATGGGGACGTCACTAGGGCACTGCGTGACCCCATGAGAAGGGGAAGCTGCTGCTCCGTGGTGTTGAGTCCTCATTATGAGGATGTGGCACAACGGTGACTTTGGGGTGACATGATCCAGAGGCAAGGTTGAAGAAATATAGCATTGTGGCAAAGCAGAACAGATATAATTTTTACAGCTGATTGTTGAAACTGCAGAGGGAAACAACCAGCATCAAAAAGATGGGTTGCCTGGAGAGCCTCAGCAAACCTTTCTAGGTGCACTGCCTGCACTCTGCACCTCTACAAGGAGCTGATGAGAGTGAGCAGGGAGTATTTAGTGATTTGTTTAAAAGTTACATGCCCATAGGATTTTGACACCACAGGTAGGAAACTGGATGCCTGCCTGCCTGATGAAATATTTCTCTCATTATTTATTCTTCCCCAAATGGCATTGATTTCTTTTTCCCCTGGAAAAGATCTTCCTTATTCTGTTTACTGACTCATACCCATCCTGTTTTCAGCTGGGATAGAGTTAATTTTCTTCCTATTAGATCATAGAGTGTTGGGTTTTGGATTTAGTATGAGAATAATGTTGATGACACCCTGATGTTTTAGTTGTTGATAAGTAGTCCTGACTCTAAACCAAGGACTTCTCGCTTTGCCATGCTCTGCCTATGAAGAGGTGCACAAGAAGCTGTGAGGGAACACACCCAGGACAACTGACTCAAACTAGCCAAAGGGATATTCCATACCATAGAACATCATGCTAAATGTATAGACTGGCGGAAGTTGGCTGGGAGCCTCTGATCGCTGCTGGGGGGCTGGCTGGACATCAGTCAGCAGATGGTGAGCAAGTGTATTGTGCATCACTTGGGTTTTTTCCCTTGAGTTTTATTCCTCTCTCTCTCTCTCATTTTCATTACAATTGTTGTGGTTGTTATATTTTACATTATTTCAGTTATTAAACTGTTCTTATCTCAACCCACAAGTTTTACCTTCTTCTGATTCTCCCCCTCATCCCATGGGGGATGGGCAATGAGCAGGTGGCTGCATGGTACTTAGTTGCTGGATGGAGTTAAACCATGACAACACCTCACAAACATTAATGACATTTTTAAGATGGAGTGTGATTTCAAATAAATCTACATGGGAATTTTCATAAAAGTAAGATTCATTCATAATCTACTTTTCTGCCCTGTAAACAAATAGAAGAACTTACGTAAAAGAAGAATTCGAAGAATTCTAGTGTCCATGATTCAAACAAGTCTAATTGGTCCATTCCACCCTAAAGATTTCAGAATAATTTATGCAATCAGTGTTAGGGAGACAATTTCTAATATGACTAACTGGGAGTGAATGTCTGCATTTCAGCTTAGTCGTTACAAACAAGGCAAGGAGACTTTCAGCCTCTTTGCACTGAAATAATGGTTTCGCATGTCAAGCAGAGATGTGAATGTGTGTCATGGTTTAGTTATGTCAAAGGTAAGGCAGCTACTGAGAGCAATATTGGCAGGGTATATCTGCTAGTAAGGATGACACAGGAATGATACCAGGACTGAAATTTTTATAGGATTAAGCATAACTCCATCTTTTGTTAAGCACAGGCCCTTTTTGGGTTCTGACACACAGCCCACAGTCAGTAAGATTTATTTCATGCAGGCTTTTTAATAATCTTATCCCTAATGACTGTGCCAGAAATAAGAATTCAATGAAAAACAGGAATTAGACACACTCTGGAATGCACAAAAGAGAGGAAGAGGTTATGACTAAAGTGTAAAAGAGTCTGGAGCTATTTATTAAATAGGGACTCCTTTACAACCCCAAACTCCTCTCTACATTGAGTCTATGCTAGCGAGACTCTGTGGTGGTCACACACATATTCGTATGTCTTTACTGTTGTTATCCTTTAGTTGAGTTGAGATTCACTCAGACTATTTCCTGCTTTCTAAAGCTGTAACATATAATTTTTATATATAAAGATATAATATACGATAAGAATATATAAAGTAACATACAACTTTTTTAAAAAAATAGTGGAATGTTGTGTGGAAGAAGCCTGTGGTTGCACATACTTAAATGGCAGAACTTCTGTCATGTCTTAAGGGAGAAAGGGGAAGGGGGCAGGGAAGGAAAGAAGAGAAAGTAAATGCCCCCCTAAAAAATAACAGGCACTACAAAAGTCACGACTAACTTCCTATTCCCACCAAAGCTCATTTTCCATTCCTTTCTTTTCCAAAATGGGAAAACTTAAAGTTTTCCAGAAAGCCTAACAAGTCATAATTACTGGTCAAGAAAGCTATTGGATTAGCATTCAGTACATTCTTAGTTACATTTTTTTCTTCTTACAAAAAATTAGTTTTGGAAGTTTTAGTAGACATTTATATCTAGATACATGATCTGTATTGTTTATCTTTTAAGATTATAGTGACCATACCAGTGGACAAGGGAAAAGCTATGGACGTCATCTATCTAGACTTCTGCAAGGCTTTGATATGGTCCCCTACAGCATTCTTGCTGATAAATTGGTGAGTCATGGGTTTGATGAATGGACTGTTAGATGAATAAGGAATTGGATGAATGGCCACATCAAAGTTAGGTAGAGTTACAGTCAATGGCTTAATGTCCAATTGGAAACCAGTAATGAGTGGTGTCCCTCAAGGTTCCATACTGGGACCAATGTTCTATAATATCTTAATCAAAAACATAGACAGTGGGAATGAGTGCATCCTCAGCAAGTTTGGACATGACACCAAGCTGAGTGCTGCAGTTGATTCTCTTGAGGGGAGGGATGCCATCCACTGGGACCTGGACAAGCTCAAGAAGGGGGCCCATGTGATCCTCATGAAGTTCATCACAGCCAAGTGCAATGTCCTGAACCTGGGTCAGAGAAACCCCCAGTATCAATACAGACTGGGCAATGAATGGATAGAGAGTAGCCCTGTGGAGAAGGACTTGGGCATACTGGTGGATGAGAAGCTGGATGCAAGACAGCAACGTGCACTTGCAGCCCAGAAAGCAAATCACATCCTGGGCTATATAAAAAGAAGGGTTGGCTATCAGGTCGAAGGAGGTGATTCTTCTCCCTCTACTCTGCTTTTGTGGGACTCCACCTGAGGAACTGCATCTGGCTCTGGGCCCCAAGCACAAGAAAGACACTGACATGCTTCAACAGGTGGGAACACCTCTGCTGTGAAGAAAGGCTGAGGGCTGGGGCTGTTCAGCCTGTAAGAGAGAAGGCTCCAGGGAGACCTTATTGTGGCCTCTCAGTGTATAAAGGGGGCTTATGAGAAATATGGAGAGACACTTTCTACCAGGGTCTGTAGTAACAGGGCAAGGGGCAACAGTTTTAAACAGAAGAGGGGAGATTTTTATTGGACAAAAGTGATAAGGCTGTTTAGGATGAGGGTGGTGAGAAACTGGAACAGTTTGCCCAGAGAAGTTGTGGATGTCCCTGCAATTAGAAGTGTTCAAAGTCAGGTTGGATGGGGCTTAGAAATATGTGATCCAGTAAAAGGTGTTCCTTTCCATGGCAGGGAGGTTAGACTAGATGATCTTTAAAGGTCCCTTCTAACCTGAAACATTCCATATTCTGGTTTTGCAAAAACCTCCAGAAAGAGAAAAAAAAGGTGAAGGAATTTAGAGAGATGTGACTGTTCCACAAGCTGACCAATCCACCTCAGTACTTGAAGTGGTAAGCAGAATCAAGTTCATAAAACCTGAATTTTCACCTGTTTTCTAGAATCACACTGAAATATGCTGATTACAGAGTTTTTCCAAGTTGCTCAACCTTTACAACAGCTCTAAGTTTTGAATATTGTCAGTCCACTTCCAAACACAGAGTATTAAACATTATCATTTCATAAAAATTAAAAAAAACCTGTCCACTAATATGAATGCTGAAAAACATAAAAGAAAGGAAATATTCCCAAAAATATTTCAACATTTAAGGTTAAAATATTCTAAACCTCCAACATTTGTAAAGCAATCACTTGTTTCTTTGGAGCATGCATGATTTTGGAGCTGTTGGGACTGACAATTCCAGCACAGAGAAATTTTCATCACAAAATTATTGGGACTGCTTCTGAAAACTCTCCAGATTCCAGACGTAAATGTAGAATTTGTATTTTCACCAGAATTGTTGTAAAAGATAAAATACAGATGCAAATTATAGAAAACATTTATTACTCACTAAATCAAATTTACAAATACATTTGCTGGATATTAGAAATTGATGAGTGAGTTTATAATCACTTGCAGCCTGTATGAAGAACCCAGCAGAGGATGTGTGGTACCATTACCACGCTGTGAAGGTTCATTTCAGAAATGTGCCCAATCCAGAAACAGATGTATATGTGACTCAGTCTTAAATTTCTTTCTGCACTGAACTGTTTACTAAAATCAGGGAATTATCTTTTCCAGTTTAATTGGTAAACTTTTTACTAAATGGTTTGTTACCCACTACTTTCAAAGTATCTTTTCCCTCTTTCTGGGCCCTGAACTCTATAGGTAACTTCCCAACTAGTGAGCTGCAATTAATTGTTTGCATTACAATATTATTTATGAGGAACTATCTATAATTATTTTTTAAACTCTAGTTTTGATCTAGTTCATTCAGTACACACCCATTTAAAATTATTTTGTTATCTTTATTTTTAACTGCTTGGGTTAGTTTGTAGTCACACCAACCTACATCACAATGACAAGTTTTTCACAAATGATGACAGATATTGCTTAAAATATATAAATCATCACAGGATCTTAACACTTATGCAATTAATGCATGTTCTTAGTTTGTACTTTGGTAAAATCTAATCATGACAACAGACTTCATGGCGATTTCTTTAGATATCTCTGTTTATAGGGCTACAGGTAGTTATTGCAATGAACTGATGGGATACCCTTAAGGGCCTGCCAAGTTTGTCTCAGTATTCATAGAACCATAGAATCAAGCAATCATTTAGGCAGGAAAAGACCTTTAAGATCATCAAGTCCAGCTGTTAACCCAGCACTGCCAAGTCCATCATTAAACCAGGTCCTTAAGCACCACATCTATGCATTTTTTAAACACCTCCAGGGATGCTGATTCCACCAACTCCCTGAGCAGCCTCTTCCAATGTTTGACCACCTTTTCCGTAAAGAAATTTTTCCTGATACCCAACCTAAACCTCCCCTGGTGTAACATAAGGGCATTTCCTCTTGTCCCATCACTTGTTACCTGGGAGAAGAGACTGACCCCCACCTCACGACAGCCTCCTTGCAGGCAGCGGTAGAGAGAGAGAAGGTCC
>JAVJGI010000057.1:66846101-66872357 GCA_035590275.1 Ibycter americanus | reverse complement strand
CCCAGGTGGCCAAGGCGGCCAACAGCATCCTGGCTTGTGTCTGAAACAGTGTGGCCAGCAGGACCAGGGCAGTGATGGTCCCCCTGTACTGGGCACCGGTGCGGCCACACCTCGAACCCTGTGTTCAGTTTTGGGCCTCTCAAGAGGGACGTAGAGGTGCTGGAGCATGGCCAGAAAAGGGCAATGAAGCTGGTGAAGGGTCTAGAGCATGAGTCTTACAAGGAGCAGTTGAGGGAACTGGAATTGTTTAGCCTGGAGAGGAGGAGACTCTGGGGGGACCTTGTCACTCTCTATAACTACCTGACAGGAGGCTGTAGTAAGGTGCGGGTCGGTCTCTTCTCCCAGGTAACAAGCGATGGGACAAGAGGAAACGGCCTCAAGGGTCACCATGGGAGGTTTAGATTGGATATTAGGAAAAATTTCTTTACGGAAAGGGAGGTTCAGATTGGAACAGGCTGCCCAGGGAGTTGGTGGAATTAGCATCCCTGGAGCTGTTTAAGAAACACATAGATGCAGTGCTCAGGGACCCAGCAGTCCTGTCCAGTTAACAGCTGGACTTGATGATCTTAAAGGTCTTTTTCAACCTAAATAACTCTATGATTCTGTGTGTAAAAACTAATACGTACTGAGCAACTATAAGTGTCTAAATCAGTAAATCTAAGTCAAAAACTGTGACCTGAAATGAATCAATAACTGAAATCGAATCTTTGCATCAATAGTTTTAGTGTGGAGGGAGGTTGAATGATTTTTTAGAAAACAGCAATTGCTGCCAGCTCAGTACACCAATGTATTCAAATATGCAGTCTTCTCTCAACCCAGTTAGTGTCTAAAATTACAATATCTGCAAACATGATTTCAAAAATATTACAAGGTTCGTGTTAGGCAATCCTGCATCTAATATGCTTCTGAGGATTTCAGAAGATTCTCTAAAATCTTAAGTAATCAATTTTGAAAAGCAAACCAATTAAGAAAATATTGAGGAGCTGACAAAACTGATTTTAAATGGCAGTTATTCTGTCATTTTTGAAAAGTGACAGAATTGTCACTTAAGTGTCACTTAAGGTTGGCACCGCAGCGAGCTATGGTCTTCTTGTCAGCTTTATGTCATATGTAGTCACTTAGAAATAAAGGTAACATTCATTTCTGCAAATGAAAGCAGGTGTCTAAGTGTTAAAGCTATGCGGTCTTCCACAGAGCAGGAAAACTTACGTAAGCAAAACTGTTGCAAATGCACAGAAAGGAAGAGAATCCATTTTATCCCCTACTAGACGTGTGAAACAATGGGTTTAGAAAGAGTTAGAAGTAACAGAACCTTACAGATATCTCTAAAGCTGCCTTATCAGATAAACATATAGTCAAATCTATTGAACAGGCTATATTACCTTTACACATTTCAAAAGTAAGAAAACACCTTCATAAAAGGTTAAAACCCAAATGGGCAGGGTACAAAAGAAGAAAGTACAACAGTAGTCGGGTGTCATAGAAACTACTGTGCACTGATAGCAGTAATGCAAAATTAAAGGTAACAATCAAAATCAATAAACCACTAATTTCACCATTATAAAGCATTTTGGCTCCAGTTTCAGCTTACATCATATTCAGCCCTTCCAAACCGTATTGGCTTCAATATATCTCTTATCACCAAGAGGGACAACATAGGCTGCAGCATATAGATGACATAAGTTTGTTTTCTGACAGCTAAAAGAGCACTTCACAAAACACCTTTCAGGCCAGTCCATTATAAGATTTATCATTAACCAATAACCAGAATTAATTTCTTAACAATGAAGACGTATGACCTAGAGCCATACTACCATGGTTAAATATATGGCTTTAAAGGAGTTCCTTTTTTACCTACAAAATGTTGTACATCAGGTGATAGACACTTATGCTTCCAGAGTGACAAAAAATAAAGAAAATAACCCCTCTGCTGAAGCTAAAGAACCATCACAAACATGTTAATTGCTTAGTACTCGCAGCCAGGCAGATGCAATAGCAAAACTTTCAAATTCCATTAAGTCACCAACAAGATGATAGCAAGGCTTTTATTTATTTATCCTAACACCCAGAAACTAAGAAAAAAGAATAAAAACAAATAGAACAAAACCAAAAAAACTCACTAAATTCTGATGTTGTGAACATTATTCATTCATACCAAGCAGTAAACAAGCTGAGTCTATCCTGGAGTTATTCAGATTTCTTTCAAACCAAAAAAAACCCTATAAATTTGATAACAAGCCATTTTAGACCAGCTAAAGCCTGCAAAAACCTGCCCGTAGTGAGCAAGTTTCTGAGCTTCTATATCATCAAACTACCAAATTAAAAAAAAAAACAACAAACGTTATGTTCACTGATATAACCTACATTATGCCATTTTGACTCATTCTGGAACTAAAAACACTTTAAATTACCCATCTAGCCTCTATCAGCAATACACTTAGAACTGCTGGGGGCTAAGCTTGTTCCTTAGAGCCAAACCCAGTGCCCATGCATACCAACAATTGTTTACAGCAAACTTTAAAACAAACAAGAAAACAAATTAATAATAACTCCGCTCATAAAAAACATTTGTGAGAGGACAGAGTTGCTTTAGAAATACTAAGGGCAAGAGAAATTGAATGCAATTTTTTAACCTTAAAGTAAGTATTTGTAGCACATCAGATGTCAGGCTTTTGTTCTTTTTCTCCCTTTTTTTATTGTTTGCTATCCTGGGACATTTTCTTATAAATTATATTGTTTACAGAATGTTTATTTCAACAATGCTCATATAAACGGGGACTAAAAGAGGAGTATTGCCTATATTCAGATCTGAACATTTACAACTTACAAACAAGATATAAACCAGGGATTATGCTATGAATGTAATGAACAGCAAATATACCTGAGAAAAATATTACCTGTTTGCAAACACTTTTAAAAAATAAATTAATTAATTAACAGCGGGGGAAAAAAAATTTTAAAACGCACTTGGAAATAAACTGTTTACTTCTGTAATTATTTTTATGAAAGAGAGAGAATCTACACTACAGAAATACCACTCATTCTGCAAAACGTGTCAGAATAGGTTTTTGTCAATTTGTCAAATGTGAATTTTTTCTGTTTGGTACTTTTTATTTCTATTATTCTGTGGAATTTATGTGTGATTGTGTAAAATAATTGACATTTCTACATCACTTATCTAATATCTAAAAGAATAAAACTCTGGTAAAAAATTAAATCCTGCATGATCCCTCAGGGTGATTAAGCATTAATGCCAGTTCTTTCTTAATTAGTTTATTGTTGAAGCACTGTTAGACACAGAGGTTCAGGGAGATGTCTTTAACCAGAATAAAGATGTATGAAATTGGGTTTATAACAGAAAAAGTACAAAACATACAGTGTCTGAGGAATGGTGGTACTGAAAAAAAGTCCTGGTGTCTTGCAGATGTGACTGTGTTCATTGACTGACCACCTTGACTGATACTATGATATGTGTACTATGTCCACTTATTGTATAGTCCATCTTCCTTTTTTTTACATCTTTTACATTTTTTACATTTTTTACTCTATAGCAAGGAACAGACCCAATTTTATGTTCTGCAAAAAGAAGTCAACAATTCCAAGGTCCGTAAAATCTCACCTGGATCATCTAAAGACAAAAAAGGGATCTTCAGTGTCCAAAACTGCAGAGCTTAAGCACAGAAGTCATTGGTACCATTGAACTTTTTCCTCAGTCTGGGATTGCTGTCACCATTTGAGAAGACAACATCATTAACAGGAACTGTATTAAGCATAAACTGCTGTATTTAAATATCTGTAAATTGTCAGATATTTTGATAATGTTAAAATCTCTGAAAGGGTGATTGTCTGAGTCATCAGTTCTGGTGATTTATAGAATATTTTTTGTGTTAGAAAGTGAATAAACAGGATACTTTTAAGAAGCAACATTCTGAATTTTGCAAGTTTACTTCCCTTATCTTCACATCACAGAGATGGAAGAGCACTAAATGATATATAGCACTTAAAATTTTTGTGCTGTCACCTGGAGATGCTCTGATGCAACACCTCTCCAGAGGTCTATGTGTTCTTGTGGTTGTTAAGTTGCAGGTAAGTAGCATGGAGATTAATGACTTCTGCATAGCTATAGAAGCTCAGTAACATGCTCTTACTCTAGGGAGTCAGCAGCACAACTCAATAATACAAGTATAAAACCCTGATGCCTCTATTTTAGGATATCATAAGAGATCTGGACATCTGGAACCATAAAGCTGCCAGAAGCAGGCTAATGCCTTTGCTTGGCAGAAGGCAATTAAAAGGAAAGCTTTCTGTGAAGCTGCCAGCATTTTGAAAATATTCAATGCCAGCAAAGTGGTGCAGAGATCTTCACCTTGATGGTGAGTTTTGACATCGCATGACTGATAGTCATTTGTTAACTATGTCCTCTGGTGTCTACAGTCTCAAACATAACAGATATTATAATTTATTTATGTAGAGCCTTGGACCAGAAGATGACAAGCAGAAATCTAGGGAAGACGTGGAAATAATACACAGGGGATAAAAAGAAGAAGGAAATAAGACTGGTAGGAGAAAAAAAGTGTTGATTATAGTAACTTCAGGTAGAAATATACAGTTATTGCTAGCTCTGCTGAATTCAGTGGGTGCTCCTTCAACTGTGTGGTTAACTATGGATAAAGGAAGGCATGTCAAAAACACCAAGCTAAATGAAACACTGAAAGGTACAGAGCTCTAGAATGTTTAAGAGAGTCATGTATTTTATTATAAAACAAAACAAGTTACAGCTGTCAATTTTAAAGCATCAATTTAGCATCAGTAAACTACAGACCAGCTTATGAAATATCGTATGGTTTTTTCCTGCCTTCAGTGAATCAGGATATACTGGCTTTGGGACTGTAAAGAACGTTACAAACTGCCAGGTTTTTTCCCCAAAAAATACATTTTTCCCCCATAAAAAGTTATGCTATGCTTAGAAAAAAATCTTTGGTTGCAGCATCTGATATTTTTCACTAAGAACATAAGAAACAGTTTCCCTAAGGCAGTCTATTTCATGAACCTTTTAAGCTTCTCTAAATAGGCATAAAAATTTTGCTTCTATTTCCCTGTTCTCGTTCCCAGATAACACATTTTAATTCTCTGACACTTTCTGCTCTGTAATGCTTTGTCCTCACTAGAGTCACTCTTAATTTTCACTAGAGAATATAAGAGGAAAATTAGGCCCATTATATATACATTCACATTAGCAGATGGGATTTCAGGTGAGACTCAGGGCAATACAGTGGTACTCTGCATCCAGCAGCTTCGGCAGTTTAGCAGGATGTCTTTAAATCACCAGTGCCCTCTGCTGCTGTCGGACTGGTCTTCTGTTTTGTGCTGTTTTTCCAAGCAGCCCAGTATAACTTCGACAGTTCCCCAGCCTGCCTTAATTACTGCTTCCTTGTAGGATGATTCATGGCTACTACTACGCACAGGATTCTGTCCCTACAAGACATCACAAGCCCACCTACCCCAGCACTGATACTCCCACGACATGGGTGCGCCCCTGAGATAGGACATGGGAGGATGGACTGAGAACCAGAATTACTGCTGCTTTGCGCCACAGCTCTGCCAGGGGTGTTCTTCCTGGTCAAAAGCAAAAGCTTACAAGGCTTTCAAGGAGTTTTACTGCTTGTCCCTAAAGACTACAGAAAGAAAGGGAAGGTTGTTTCTGCTTTCGCCTAGGAGGCTTGGTTTCACAGGAAAGACCCTGTATAGCAAATAGACTAAATCTAATAAAATGAAAAATGAAGGACAGAGAAACATGAGTAGTTACAATTTCATCAGCTGCACAGCTTAATACCTGCCTAGGGGGAAAATCAATCAGCTAGTGTCTGATCAGTGCTTTCTTGATAGCATTAGCTATGTGGCTTATACAACCTCCGAGGAGATAGTACTTGTTTTTCTTACCTGTGTAATTCATTTATTAGCCTAAATTTACAGCTGTCAGTGTAGATTTAGAGCACCAAACCTAAATGAATACACCTTCTGTAGGTTTCAAGGACAGGCTGCTAAAAGCCTGAGAGGAAGGTAACAAATTTTGACATAGTACAGCTAACTAATTTCAATTTCATTTATGTCACCATAAAAAAACCTGAATTCCTAGTAGGAAAGCTAGCTAGTCCGTAGTTCTGAATTTCGTTTCCATTTCCCTTCCTCAGTCATAAGAGGAAGTATGCAAGCCCTGGTACGATCCAGCAATTCTCACAGTCCTCAAAATTTGAAACATGGTGGGTTTGTTGACTTTTAGGTTGAAAGGGGATGCGTCTTTTTGTGACTGTAGGCTACTTTTGTATGCATGTCCAGAATCCTTCTGTACATCCACTTTTTTGTACAGACTGCCACATATGACACAGGACATTGTGAACCAGTCTGACAGACAAAATAATGTTAATTGCATTATTTATTTGGTACAGTCTTTATATAAAAGAACGAAAGAAGCCAAAAAATCTTGTTATTCTATTGGGCTATATATTGGTTTGACTTATGAAAATGATATTGTTCCTGCCTCAAAGTAGCTTACGAGCCAATTAAGGCTTCATTGAGCAAGCAGGACAATAGCAGTGTGAGCAAGAGACAGCTTGGGTGCTCCCCAACTTGTTTGACCTAGACTTCTTTCCCTTCAGAAGTGGCTGTTTGGGGGGCCGGAAGGGCTGCTATGCACAGACACTGTTTCCACACTTGCGAAGAGAAATGCCCATTCCTGTTCTTTTTGATTTTTAGAACAACTTAATGGGCGCTGTGGGAAGCAGATGCTGTGATCTCTGTTATGCTGTTCCAGCTGTCCTCTGCGGGGACCTGATGGCTTGCAGAAAAATCTCCAACTCATAACAAAAAGCAGCCCTGCTGCCTATGGCCAACCATGTCCCAGAGCTGTAGTGTGGGATATGTGTGTGGCTGTTGTGCATCATTTCATTTGCCCATTCTACACCAAGAGACAAACAGCCCTCCCAAATAAAGCTGTCTCATGCTACTACTCTCAGCTTTCTTCTGAAAGGAAAGGATTTATTTTACTCATTCTCCAAAGCTGAGATGCCACCTCTTCTATACATTACCGTTTGGTCCTTGTGGCAGTGCCGGACCACTGCAATAAAAATGTTATCAAGTTACACAGCACAATACAAATTATAAACTACATGCAGTACCCACAGGATGCATAAAGTACCAGGACCGGTACTCAGTGACTATGCCTTACGAAGAAAAGTACTGTCATAAATGATCTTGAAAGGCAGTGAGAGGCTTAGTATCTTTACTAAAGCAAGCAAGCTACTCCAACAGACAACAAAGTAAAGAATATAGCACTTGGTTGCATTCAAACTGGTGCGTAATAATTGCCATGCTGTTTGGAGCTAGTATTAGGGAATGAAATTGAATGAATCTAATCTAGTTCTTCGGTCAAGCATTCAAACAACATCCTTTTCTTACATTTGAATGTTTGCATGGTTGCAGACGAGTCAAGTTAGACTGGAAAAAACTCCAGTGATAGGTGGAACGGTCATGTTTCCTGACAAGTTCGACTGCTCAATTATGGACTGTTTTAAAAAGAGTCTTTTGCCGGTATAGATCACAGATTTGTGAAACTCTTGCTAGAGTATCATGATTTAACTGTCAAAATCAGACGGTTCACGTTGTGGACATTGTAATAGCCTAGTATTTGGCACCAGCATCCTGACACAGGTAAAGCAGGCTCTTGTCAGTATGCGTAGCGTAACAATGCTCCTCTTTTCATTGACACTATAAATTACTGTGCCTACTTGCTCATGTTGAAAATCACCTAATGTTAAAGCAGTTTTTTCTGCACTGATAAAAAAAAAAAAATCTGCACTCCTCCAAAAGAGGTGGGAGGAAAAAAAGGGGGAAAAGGTGAAGTAATGAAGCACAAAGAATGGAAAGGGGAAGATAAGTTCTGGGAGCAAAGACAGATAGTAACTGGTGTCCTCTAGTCTTTAATAGGAAGTCATCCCGTGTTGGAACTTCTGCTTACTTCTTTTGCACAAAAAAAGTTATGTCCTGGGGCATTTTCAGTTTCTGTCTTCATTTCATCGGATACCTCCTAGAATTTTCAACGTGTACAAGACCTAATTTGCTGTGATCAAAAGAAACTCCAGGTCTTTTTCCACCAGTAACATCCTAGTCCTCTCACACTGATTTCTGAGCTTACCCTGTCAGTGAATTTCACACTGAGACAGATAGTTGCAGAGGGAGAGCAGCTCAGAAGTCAATGTTTCAATACACAGACAGAAAGAGCTATAAGTGATTTATACTATTATGAATAGGGCACTTCAGAAAACAAGCACACTTTTGTGAAGACTTGGGAAAAAGGGTCCCAACCCACTTGCCCAATTCCTTGACAGGAATTGGAAACTCCAATTTAAAAGGGATTTTGCAGAAAGTCCTTAAATATATTAAAACAACTTGGCCTTTCCAACTTACAATGTCATGCAATCTTGGCAGGGATTTTCTTGCCAGGACAAAGGAGACAAAGGTAGATCTGAAACTCAAATAATAGAAGGGGGTTATCTCTTCTGTTTTTTAAGATAAAAGAAAATAAAATCCACTGAGGCTATTATGACCTTCCATGCAAAGCAGGAAAGCCCTCAAGGTTTCTAACAGGTGAAGAAATAGCTCATTAAATGTATTTGTATTTTATATGGCATATACCTGTATTTATGTAATTATTTCAAGAGACATGGTACATCACATATGCAGTACATCTTCATCCCTCCAAAAATAGGTGGCTTTGATGGAGATGTTATCTTTTTGTCAATGTTAAAAGGAAGAATTTTACTTCTGTCAAAAGATTAAAATTGTTCCTAATCACAGTATTTTAAAAAATGCAAACAATTGTTATTTCATAGAAACGGGTATGGTGTCACTCCACTGTTAAACACTTCCATTCTTGTTTATGAAGGCTATTGTGGTAGCATCCACTTTGTCTCATCTCTATTTTTCCAGCATTTCTTTTGCTTGAACGTCTACATTTTCTTTCTCAGTAATAGCCAAAGACATTCCCCCACTTCAAACTCCTTGTCACACTACCTCCTGCCCTATATTTGGCTTCTTGTTGAACTGAATGTCCTCCCTCAAAGCTTCCTCTAGCTTTCAGTCTCTGTCTTAGATCCTTAAATTTGTATTGACTCACAGTATGGTTGCTGTGAGCTCTGCACCTGCTCCTATTCCACATCAACAGCTAAATTCTTACAGATGACTGTTTCCAAGGGAGACTAAGGCAGAAACTTAAAAATAACAATTGAGCGTACTATGCAGTGCTGACTCTTGAGCTTATACATTCAACGGCTGCCAATTCAACTCCATGTGAAAACTGTACCATGCAGTCACTGACCTAAAACCTAAGCATATTTAGGATTTCCTCTGTATAGCCAAACCAGCATCTGTACAAACATTAGCTTGTTAGTAACTGTGGGTATGTTTCATTCTACATTTGCCCAAAGGCACAGTAAATGTTGACAATTTGCTTGCATACGAGCACAGTGCCTGTGTCCTACCTAAGGCTAACCCTCGTCAAAACCAAAGTGGATATTTTCCACACAAACATTTGAACAAAATCAGAAAATATCTGTTTAAGAGAAATTTCCCAGTTCCCCAGGAAGGTAAAATCAAAATTGCAGCCTTCCCATCTTCCTCCCAAATTATCAACATTATTTTGCCTTTTATTAAACAATGAACACTGAAGAAGGCAAAGAATGAAGAATTTTGTAGGAAAAAAGAGTGGTCAGCTTCTCTCTGAAACGTGGATGGGGCTACTAGAAGAATCATCTTCATCACTACTTCTCTATTTTGTGAGAAATTCATACAAAATAACCCTTTCCCTAAATTGTCTCTGTAGTATGGCTCTAAAACTTGTAAACACAACTGTAACCTAACACCATTACAAACAATGCCTGAATTACTACTCAAAATTTGTATCAGCCATGTGATCATGAATGCAGACAGCCTTAATTACTTTAACAAACAACAGCTGTGTTGTTGTGGGGTTGCCATTTGCTTCTCATTAATGATTAATTTTTAACAATCTCACAAGACCAGTAAATTAATAAAACAGAATTAATTATTAGTTAAGAAGGAATACTAATAAAGGAAAACTTTTTGACATTTGATTTGCATTTTACATTGCCATGGATGTTATTTAGCTATTGCTTTGTGTCATGTGGGCAAAAAAAGCACTTTTTAGGCAGCAACAGCTTGCTTGAAGAAATTAAATGCATACTGGATAAAAACCAGGTATTTTTGGTGTTGTAAAGCACTGGCCCCATTTTATAAAAACAGTAATTCCTCTAGATAATTACTTTAACTCTTGTCCAGCTTGTTAAAGATTTGACTGAGCTGAAGGTATGGATCAATTTGCTCTAGAAGGTTAGTAATAGGTTATTTTAAAAAATTATAGCTGCTGCTTCCTTCCTATTCCCCATTGTTAAACATTAATCCCTTTCATAAATTGCACTTTTAATTAGAGATGAGTCAGGGCATAATTTTATTACCCAAACTCAGCTACTACTTCTGCTTCAGAAAACTCTTATGCTTTAGTAGGGTGTTTTTTAAAAGTGGATCCAGAGTTTGTACATGTTGCTAACTGCAGTCCACTACCAGGAAAACACTGATAATACCAGAAAACTAGACTGAGATTGGTACCACTGCATCTTCTTTGTAACAGAGTACACTGACTTCTGCCAGGAAATAACTGAAAGCCAGGGAAGTTTGCAATGTGCAATAATGCAGTGCGCTAAAGACAATGCAATGGCATGAGACAGGGAATTTTGTGTGTTGAGTTTGCGTATTTTCTTTTACAACACACTGGTAGTTTGCTTAACCACAACCATACAAATAGCTCTGTCAGATGTAGGGAGGAGGTACATGGACATGTTCATCATGTAAAGGTGGTGGGCAATTCATGTCTTCCTAAAATCCCTGGAGGGTCACCAAAGCTGTGTAACACCAAGTACTACTGCTGCTGTTACAGTAGTATGAGCTGCCAACCATGTACCAGGATTTAGACAAGCCTGAAACAAATTGCCATTCTCCCAAAGACGAAAGGAGAAAGACTTGTGGTAAGTCATATGTCTCCTTTGGAGAATGATAGAGAAAATCAAAACCCAAATCTCCTGAACTGCAATTCTCTGCAAGCTTCACAGAAGATTAAGCGAAGACTTAATTTTAATTTTTTTTTTTTTTCACAGAAATTGAAATATTTCAGCAATATTTGATTTTGCTCTGTGGAAAATTAAATTAAATGGAAAATTCTTGACCATAAATTTTCAGGCAGTAAATTAATATGGTCTACAAACAAAATTTTCAGACTAAAATTTTTCAAATGTGAAAATCTATTCAATATATTTTAGTTTTAAAATTACTACAGCCATCATTTCAAACAAAGCTTGAATTCTTCACATTTTTTTGGATGTAAACTGGCTGGAATTTAAGCTTTCATCCCATATTGAAATATAATATGTTGTATTTCCATGTACTTGCACTTATTGCTTGTGATAGGGAAATACAAAAGCATAGTTCTATTTTGAACTAGTAAAACAGCAAAAGAACATAACAAATCCTTTGGATAAAATGAACTACAATGACAATGAGTCTTTGACAGATTCCATGCTAAACTGATACAATGAACATACAGAAACCATTCCAAAATATATCTGTGGAGTAGACCCAGTGGAAATACAATTCTTCAAATTGGTAATTATCAGGTTTTATTTATTACCTAACGAATACTCAAAAACAATAAAGCATACTATCTTAAAGTTCAGAGATAACACTTAATATAAAGACATAAAGATTGAATTTTATCCTTGACAGATATAATATAAAGTCACTTAGCTGAAATACTGGTATGGCCATGAAAACACTTTAAAAGTTGTGACAAAACAGACAGTGTATAATGAAATAATAGAACTTTCTTTAAATATGTTGCTGATACAGAGGAATTGCTTAAGTGTATCTCGAGATCCTTGTAAAAGTTGTTGGGTTTACAAGGTCAAAATGATTAAAAATAACACAGTGAGGAGATTAAAGAAACAGCAAAGAACCTAAGTGATTTATTTGTTTTGGTTTTCACAGAGGGAACAGGGAGGAAATATCTAGTTTAGTGCTGATCTTTAAAGATAATGAAGGTGAAGCACTGTCAAACACAGAGACATAAAAGAATAAGAGAGAAGAACTCCAGAAATCGTATTAACATAAATTACTCGGGCATGATGCCAGAGCTCTGCAGGAACTTCTGAGAATTCAGGCTCAAGTTCAGGATCCCTGGGCATTATCTGGATGCAGAGTGAGGGGCAAGAGCCTCCAAAGCCATATCCTGCTCTTTCCATCTACCTAATATAGATGAGACTTATTTCATTTCCTATAAAAAGGATGAGCGCTCCATAAATTACAGCAAAGTAGATTCAGTGAATAAAAGTGGAAAGAAAAGTGTTTTCCTGGATAAAAATTTCACATGATGACTGAAGTAAGACTGAAGTCCTCAGTAGAGAAAAGGGTTAGGAGAACTGTTAGGTGAGTAGTTTTCCACAGTTTTCCACAATTCCAAGACAATTTTCCACAAACATTCATTTTAAAACTGTAATTAGTTCATTTCATCTCTCCTAGCACCATTTGAAGCCATGCTTCTATTTCACCAGTGTGAATGGTACAGAGAGCTGCAACTATGAACCCCTTGGGGTAAATCCACCCTCCAGGAGCAGTTTCAACAGCTCAACCTGCAGAAAAAGGTTCATAGCAGTGCGAAGACTACCCACCTACTGCCAGGCAGCCACTATCAGCTGGCACAGCACACGGCTCATACTTCTGATTTCCAGCCCAAACCTCACACCATTCCTCATATACCTTTCCTACGTTGCAAAAAGCACAGCACTCACTGAAAGGCAACAAGAGGAGGTGGACAATGCAGCTGGGGACTGAGTCCAACCCCACCTTCAAGCCACTGTCTTAGTCCAAGGATGGGTTCAGCCACAAGTAGGCTGTAGAGTGCTCTTGCCTCACTCATAGTCCCACTGACAGCAATATCCTCATCTGCCACCACCATCAGCTTTCCTCTCCTCTTCCCAGAAGAGAGTTCAAAACCAGCCCATTTCCCTACCAGGGCTCAGCACTGAGGTGGGCATGGTTTGAAGCAGTCAGGTGCAGTGACTATGGCTGGATTGGCAGATCTTGCATTGCAGAACCAAAGAAAGTAAAACAAATTGGACTATATCTTGAAAAGCATTTGTGCAAGTCTTAAACTACAGAATTATATTTTTTTGTCATAGCTGTTATTTTTAATTGCTTTTTAATCACAGCATTCCAGAAACTGCTTTCAGAGAACTACATAAATCACAGTGGAAATTTGCTTGCAGCCAGTGATTTGTGAAACTCACTTCCCCTTGGAGTTTTTGAGGTAAAGAAATTTGGCAAACAAGTAACTTTTATAGCAGCATTTTGGTAACATGCCTATGATAAACTTAGAAGAGTCCTCAGAGGCTTCAGAATACAATCACCAGCTGAAATGTAATACAAACATGTACCTCCTGTGACAGGGCCATTTATTGCATCTTGCTTTGACAGTGTCACACAGGCCAAAATATGAGGGAAACAGCTCATCTGTGGTTCATTCCCATGCTCTGTGCTAGCTGCTTGTCCTGTCTGTCTCACCATGGGACATGCTCCGATGTAAAACAGCTGGGTCTTGATCAGCATCATTGATGTCCAGTCTGTCATCTCAAAAAAAAGGAGCCTAGAAATATCCCCCAGAACACTTCATAACTTCTGTCCTCCGACCTCAACATTATCTTTGACAGTTCCTTCTGACTACATTAAGCTTTGCTTAAGCAAAAAAATGTTTCACCAATTGACCACCAAAGCAAGGTACGTAAGAGGATGTTGACAGACCCTTAGTTACAAGGTTGGCAATAATCTCCTGATGTATTTATCTCAGGTACCAATAAAGAGGATCTTCGCACAGTGCATCATCAACAGCTCCTCATATTAAATTAGGGCAGCGTAATGCACTCTTTAGTAACAGAATATTATGGTCCTGACAATCCCTCCTGCAGTTAATGGTTTTAGTGCAGTAATACCCCTTGATCCCACCTTAGGTTAGGAAGTATCAAATTAGCCTTTATTTATTGGTAACAACCGGTTTGGAGAACATTACATGCATTAAAGTCACTATAGTAATAAACTTTCTTGTTGTAAAATGCAAAAATATATTCACCTGTCTGATACAATATAATAAGCTTATATTTTTCATTGGGAAATGATTGTTTACCAGCATTTAATATCAATATTAAAGGGACAAAGATTAATTAAAGGAGTATTTACCCTTGTATTAAAAGAAAGCTAGCAACAAGCAATAATAGGTGGTGAACATGTTAATACATCAAAATCCTAGGGAAATTATTCTGATTAATGTCATTAGCACAGAGCAGATCTCACTTATATTGCAGGCCGCATCAGAATGCTAACTTGGGAATAAAGCTGAATCTTCCAGAATGTTTTCCATTTGCTTGATCAAATCTTTAGGTATAAAGAAGGTAATACTTAAAAACAGATAGACATAAAGCTCCACCAGTTACCATTCCCTAGCTAGCATCCTTGCAAAAGCACACCTATCCGCTGCTAACTCCTGTATCAGAACACATAATCTTAAAAATTAACTCCACCTAAAAATGCTGGAGAGAACTGATACTGAACAGACCCAGTTACACAGAGGTGTAGGAAAGGGAAATTGATTCCACAGCAAAGATATGTGCTACTGACATTCAGTGGCCTGCTGGCTGCAGTGTTTCTTTTTTGAAAGGATGAGGGAGGGAATATTGCCATGTCCGAGGGAAAGTGGTATCCTCCTCCCAGGTCTCTGCACCCAGCAGCAGAACAGCACAGCAGGCAGGGTGACTAACAGTGCTGTTCACTTGCCTTTTGCATCCCAAGCCCTACCATGAGCTCTGCTTTAAACCTTTCCATGCTTCAGCTTTTCAGATACACATTTGATATGTCCTTTGTAAAACATATCATCCATTTCCCCTCTGGTTATCAACTTCTATCACACATCTGTCACTCATCAGTTAATTACTTTACCCTCATTGTGGATGCCTATGTGTTATAGCAATGCAATGTATTTAACTCTTGCAATATAATATAAATGCTGTGTTTCTGCATCTCTCAGTCTGCTTACCTTTCCCTGCGAGTGTCTCATGTAAACCTGTGTTAGCATCTGATGGACTACACTAACTCTACTAATTAGTCTGTTATTTACCTGCTTATCAGCTTCATTATGAAGCTTCACCTCATACCAGTTACAGAGACACAGTAACTAGACTTCATATTTTTCAGGGTTTCATAAAATTACTGAATCTTATAATGGGTTAAATCAGTCCATAATTCAAATTTGGCAATATAACAAATAATGGATCAGCCACATCACATGGAGATGGTTTCCAGAGATTAGAGTAACAAAAGAGTACCCATTTTTCTTTTCACTCTGTCCTTCAGACAGCTTGGTACCAGTTATCCATCAATTCAGGTCATTTGCTACTGCCGGAGACCCCACCATACGTCAGTAAAACGGTCTTATTTCTGGGAATATTGTTCTGCCCACACAGTCACAATAAAACTGCTTAAATTTGGCTTTGTCTTTTGTATAAGCTTTGGATTTCCTACTTTTTTCTCTACAGAGCAAATGCTAAACAGCCAGGAGTAAAGAACATACAACTACGTGGCTAGATTAAGAAATCCATGTAGCATTGCTTCTAGAAAAAAACACTACCTCGAAGATCTGTGCCAGGGACTGATTTCATGTTAGATCTGGACGTTCATATTGATGAGCACAGCTTCCTAGTTCTTTGAACTAGAAACTTCCTCTAGTTCTTTGAACTAGAAAAATATCCAGACATGACATTGAGCAACAGTGACTTACGCCAGTTATGTCCTAACACTTCTCCCACCTTTCCAAATATGTCTGCTATATCCTGTCTCCACACTTTATGCTAACTGCAATACCTCATTTGAATAGCCTAGTTTCACGGAGTACTAGATCTCCTAACTAATTTTATTATAAAATATTTTCATTCTTCTTGATAGTCCAAGGTAATTCTTTCCAGGTGTCAGCTGAAGATTTCATGTATTTTTCACTGTGAGATTGATTGTGTCATTAAAGCTATTTTCACATCCTTCAAGTAATGTCATTTATTCTACCAAAGTAAGACCTGAAGCACATGGGATGCACTCTGATTTCTTGACCTAAACTCAGGCATCTCAAATAATCTACTGTGAAACATGGATGGCTTGTGTGAATTTGTGCTTGTGGTTCTTCTTCACTTTTTATACTCCATATCAGTATGGACGGCATATCTTTTCTCATAGTAATGTAGCAGCTGGAGCACATAGGGTGCCCCCAATAGAAACACCTAACTAGTCTCGTAAAATAAGACTAATTGTAAGAGGCCTAACACCTAGACTATTAAATTCTCTGTATACTTGTCTTTAATATGCCTTTTGCTCACATTCAAGAAATTACTAATAGGTATTATTGTTGATAAATACTGAGGAAAATAACTAAAACATCATTATATGGGGGTTTTTGTTACTGCAGTTATGGAATTTTTCTGGTGTGAAAGTTCATAACACTGCATATTAGATCCAATGCTCCCGTACCTCACAGAATTTGATTCTTAATGGAGTATCTAATCAACAATTCAGATTTTAAAATTCAGACTCAGGTAAGCAATTATTACATATAGGTTTCAGCCAATAATACAGCACTGAAAGTTCAAATAGACTTGAACAACTTCACTATAATATTGAGTATTTCCAGCATCTAAGGTCAGTCAGTCTCAAATAATCTATACTATTTTAGACTGAAAATATTCTTATATAATTTCTATCAATAGATGCATTTGATAATATTAGATTCTATAATATCCTTTTACAGGCATTTGTATATAAATTTACCTACTGATTTTTTCATTATATTGTAGTTTGTCATTATAGATTCAGTAATGCACATAATATTAGTATACTTGCTCACCACAACATAAAAAAATCTCCATACAAAAAAGTTATATTACTGAAATCCCCTGGTATTTAATTTTTCTTTAGATTTTCTTGAGGAAACTAAAGACTCTTCAAGCTGTGACTGCAAAAATGTTGCATGTACTTCTGCTTTCCTTTTATGACACCTGCCTGTCTCTGAAAAAAAAATAATATCTGTATTACTGGACCTGAGTGTGCCTTTGGCCTATTTAAGAGACAGGTCAACATAGTCCCTTGGGAGACAGTCCTGAAGGGCCAAGGGGGCCAAGAAGTCTGGACATTCTTTAATAATGAAGTCTTAAAGATGCAGGAGCAGGCCGTCCCCATGTGCCAACAGATGAGCCAGTGGGGAAGAAGACCAGCCTGGCTGAACAGAGCTTTGGCTGGAAGTCAGGGAAAAAAGGAGATTTTATGAACTTTGGAAGAAGGGACAGGCATTTCTGCAGGACTATGAGGATTTCATGATGTTATGCAGGGAGAAGATTAGAAAGGTGAAAGCCCAGCTAGAACTCAGGCTGGCCACTGCCATGAAAGGTAATAAAAATATGTTTTTACAAATCCATCAGTAATAAAAGGAGGGCCGAGGATAATCTTCATCCTTTACTGGATGCTGGGGAGAACATTGCCACAAAGGATGTGGAAAAGGCTGAGGTAATTAATATTTTCTTTGTCTCAGTCTTTAGCAGTAAGACCAGTTACCATCAGGGTACTCAGCCCCCTGAGCTGGAAGACAGGGACAAGGAGAAGAATGCAGTCCCCATAGTCCAGGAGGAAACAGTTAATGACCTGCTCCTCCACTTAGATGTGCACAAGTCTATGGAGCAGGATGGGATCCACCCGAGGATAATGAGGGAGCTGGCAGAGAAACTCAACAAGCCACTCTCCATCATTTCTCAACAGTCCTGTGAAACGGAGCAAGTCCCAGAAGACTGGAGGTCAGCCAATGTGACACCCATCTGCAAGAAGGGCAGGAAGGAGGATCTGGGGAGCTACAGGCCTGTCAGCCTGACCTTGGTACCAGGGAAGTTTATGGAGCAGATCATCCTGAGTGCCATCATTCAGCATGTGCAGGACAGCCTGCATGGTTTTATGAAAAAACAGCATGGTCTTATGAAAGGCAGGTCCTGCTTGATGAACCTGATCTCCTTCTACGACAAGATGACCTCCCTAGTGTATGGGGAAAGGCTGTGGATGTTGTTTACCTGGACCTTAGTAAAGCTTTTGACACCATCTCTTGTAGCACTCTCCTGGAGAAACTGGCTGCTCATGGCTTGAGTGGGTGTGCTCTGTGCTGGGTAAAAAGCTGGCTGGACAGCTGAGCCCAAAGAGTGGTGGTGAACAGAGTTACAGCCAGCTGGTGGCTGGTCACAGGTGGTGTTCCCCAGGGCTCAGTGTTGGGGCCAGTCCTGTTTAATATATTTATCAACAATCTCGATGAGGGGATTGAATGCACTCTCAGTAAGTTTGTATACATAAAGAAACTATACCTTATATATGTATAAGTGATATACCAACACTCTGAGAAACTATACACTCTGAACGATCTATATTTTTGCACCATTTTATGACATAAATGGTGCTTCTTTCATGGTCACTATTTACATGATTTCAAAGATTTCTTTCCAACACACAAGCCCTTCTTTTAGTTGTGCATTTCACTGGAAAAGGAATGCGGCATAAAGCAGAACAGTTCTCTTTTAATTTGTCTTAGCAGATCATGTTAGCCATCAGTATTTGAATCATGCTGAAGTACAGTTTCCATTTCCCTTCTCAGCCATGGATAACACAAAGCTGACAACACATATTTTTCTCTGTCAAAACACTTCACCTACTTTCCAGTGCACAGACAGCTTAAGAGCCATAACTTAGGCCAAGATTACAGCAACATTCTTCTTGTTATCTTAATATTGGAAAAGTACACACACTAGATCCTTAACAGGAGTATACTAGCTCAAAAGCATGTCATAGATAAAAAGGGATTTCCCAAATGATAGTGTCAAATGGGGAAAAATAATAACCTAGCAAGTTATCAGATAAGAGTGGTGAGGACAATACCATCCGCTGTATCTCTTCAGACACATAACATTCAGCTGTTTCAAGAGTCATTCAAGCACATTATACACAGAGCTTCAGTTGGCTGAAATGCAGTGTGCACATCTTATTTTTCGGCCTTGGTTGATGCTATTTTAGTTTTTAGGGAATGGCCAAAGCAGACACAGACTGTTTAAGCAAAGCCTTCCCTTGCACAAAATTAGACACATTATGCCTGAGGATTATGGAAAGAAGATCACACTAACATATGAACAAAGCATGCACACAAACAAATTGCTCTGAGTCCTAAATAAGAAGTTGTAATACAGTTGTCTTTCAAATTCTCATTTCTCAATATAAAATAGAAAGACTACCAATAAAACAAAATGCTGTGCTTACACAACTTCTGAAGGATGAACTCAACCCAGGCCTGGACCAAGCATTTTCAGAAAGGTAGTATAAAGGCAAAGCAAAAATAACTATGTGCAAGTTACAACACGAAATTACATTATTCCTCCTAAATTAAACATGTAAATAGACAAGAGGCCATCCAGGCCAACAAAGAAAAGGTTCTTCTGCCTGTTGTATCAACAACAAAATTGCTACTTGTGTAGAAATATATATTATAACAAATGTGAACAACTGTGCACCTCCACAAGGAGCAGGGGTCAGAGGAGGGGGTTCCTGTCCCTGGCCTAAAAGTGCATTTAGCCAGAGCAGTGAGATTGACTGATTGCAGATTGCAGGTGTTTCTAATGTACCAAGACCTCACCTTCAGCTGTGTGTTTCTGGCTGCTTGTACTTCTCTACTGCACAGCAGAAGTGCATCTTCCTCAGTGTTGCAAGAGACCTTACAAAAATATTTAAATAGTCTGCACGAACAATGCATGCCTGGAAACTGCAGCGCTGGGGGATGTGGAAAGGTATAATGTATTTAAGCAAAATTACAGTGTAGCATTATCCTGGTTCACAGCTTCCCTGCCTAAATCACATTCAATTCATTTGAACAAAAGTGTTTATTTCAAATTATGAACATGTTAGTCTTTTCTTTAGCTGCAGTATGTGCTACTCTGTCCCCCATGCATTTCAGTCTAGATTCATTAGCTAAGTACTGCCCTAGAAAGTTTGACAAATGCTGATTTCTACTATAACATATACACTGATGGTAGGGTACCTATTGCACCGCATGCCTAATGATTGCCTCCTGACTAAAAAATTATTTCAACTTTTTTTCTCATTTTAATTTATAGCATAATGTGAAAGATTTCTCCCATCGCTGAATTTTAGACTTTTCAAATTCTGGCTTTTTGAAACTGAGATAAATACGTGGATTTATAATCCTATATCAATTAGGATATGGGTGAACTACTGTCAGATCAATTTAACTGCTGAACGTTGACCAAATCAGGTCTTAATTTTCTATTTCATGTAAGAAAAATCACTTCTTTTAAAGGATTAATTGTTATACTTAGTCCACGCTGACATGTTAATTTCACACATCATGCTAAACCAGATTCAACATACCATTATATTTCCTATGTTAATGTTTTCTTCTCTGTAATTGCCACATCCATATATGTTTTTTCATTCAGAAATATTTAACAGACAATGAAAGCAACTTAGGTAGCATTATTAAAACCACAAAACTATAGAGTAATCTTGAGTGAAGGGATCTCTGAAGGTCTCTAGTCCAACCCCCTGCTCAAGACAGGGCTAATATCAATCAGGATGCTCAGGGTCATGTCTGGTCGGGTTTTTAGTATCTCCAAGGGTGGAGACTCTACAGCCTGGGCAACGTATTCCAACCATTTTCCATGCTGACATTTTTTTTTCTTATGTCAAGTCAGAATTTCCTGTGTTCCAACCCTGTGTCCATTGCCTTCTGTCATGTCATTGCATACCTCCCAGAAGAATCTGGGTCCATTTTCTCTAGTGTCTTACATCAGGTAATCATACAAGAAAAAGACAAAAGGGAAATAAAGCTGTACTTGACACAAGATTTTCATTTCTTTTTGGTTTGTTTGTTTTACAGTTTTCCATACTCTTCACTTAAAAACAATCAAATTGCTATTGATTATCCCATTTACCTTTGTCTTCTATTTCTGTCAGCTACAGAGGTAAAAAGCAGCTAGCATTTGGTCAGGGAGGCATGCAAAATTTATGTTTTCCAAACTATTCAGACTCTGAGCCTACAAATTAGGAAGAACATCCTGAAAAAAACCTCATGTTGTCTCATAAGATTTCCCATTCTTTTTGCTTGTATTCCTCCTTCTTCCAACTTCTCTTTAATTTCTACAGAATGTCTTCAATGGTATGCATTTCCATTTTTTACCAGTGTACTGATAACCAGCTCATTTCCTTTACACACAACACTGAGAAAATGTAGGACAAAGCAAGCCCCTAACTGACATTTGGGTTGCATATTCTTGTAGACATGCCTAAATTTCTGCTCTGATTTCACCTTATTTTTTATCATTCTTCACAATAACCTTTTCAGAGACTTGTGACATCGCAAATAGATTTCAGTTCTACAAGATTGCATTTCATTTTTCCTTTTACTTCTAGACTGACAGATGCATTTCCATTCAGAAAGAATGTTAAAAATTATGTTTTGAGTTCCACATCTTTAGGTTGTATCTTTTCAATCTAAATGAGTGGGAAACTATTATCATGGTAATAATGATTTATATGATGAACACTAATCTCATCTGTGCTCCAGAGGAATTAACCACTGTCGATGTAAATTTATATCTATTCATTCAATGTACTGACAGCCAAGAATCCCATCCACGACACTGGTAGGTTCCCCTTCTGACTGCCAAACCATACTAAATTGGCATGAGTAGCTTTTACTAGTCCGTTCAATTTGGATGACATTTTCCATTCCTCATGAGTCTGATGACATGGTAGACGAGAGCACTTAGCTGCATCTTCAGGCACTTCCTGTGGAAGAATGGAAATACAGACAGGATCATGGGGAATAAATCTTCACAGAAGGTGAAAAAATAAGAGACTGGGAACATGCGGCCCACATTATACCTATTACAAATAGCAAGCACATTTAAAACACATTTTAAAACATTCCAGAGGTATTGCTTCTTTATTCTTTCTTTTAATTAATAGTTTAGCCTTCATGACTGCAACATAATACATTTTTCTTTTCCTAAAGATTATGGTGAACATATTTATTCTTATTAATACAGAAGTTACATATACCTAGTTACATCCTAATGGATCATTAACAGTCATTTCAGGTGATTCAAGGCTCTTGGCCTTCAGCCTTACATATACAGTGTACCTCAAGCATTTATTTATAGTCCATTAATGCACCATCATACTGTCTTACTGCTTTATTATTTTATATGCTGCAAATCTGGAACAATGTTATTTCACAATATTTAACTAGAAAAGCGGATGAGGAGAAGAATGTTGCACAATTTCCACTATGGGCTAAATATCTGAAGTATAATTTTGTAATAAATTGAAATTGCATGTACTAAAGAATATTTTCTGTGGCTTGTAAGCTTCATTTGAATTATGTAGTGCTACGAACCTGAAAAAAAACGTGACTAAGCTATGCAAAAGCAAAAGTCACTTGCTTATTCTCTTCTTTCTTTGCACAAAGCTCCTGGAAGTCTCCTTCTTCCTCTCCCACACTTCCCAGTCCCATGCACAGAAAGACCAGGATAGGTGAAACAGACATGTGTACTCAGCTAGTACAATGCAGACAAAGGTCAGCCCTCCTGGCTAGCACAGCAGAGCAGTGGACATGGGGCAGATAGTCTTTAGGCAGACAGACAACATGTCAGACTGCTCATGATCTTGACCAGCTTTCAGTTTGGATATCTGATTTATACTTTCAAGATTTTTTTTAAACAGAGAGTTTATATTCTGAAGCTCAGAGTGCAGTCATGGGCAGTATCACATCACTGAGCTACAAAAAGTCAAATCAGTTCACCCCCTGCTATATCCATCCATGATACTACAAGATTATTTGCACAGCACTTTCTGCTGTAACTTACAAAATCTTGTATTAAGAGACTTTGCCCCTCATTCCACTTTGAGGAAAGTTTATTTTTAATTCTCTGAGTCTTGTCTCAGCACACTCTGTGTCATTTTATCCAGCTCCTCGCATGCTTTCCTATTGTAAGCTGGATCACAACACTTAGTTATTCTATCAAGAAATTAGCCTTCCAAATAATTTGATACTGTAATATCACTCTGCTCAATGCTCTTGATCAGAATAGCTAACACTGGTCTAATTATTCTTGAGTAGTTTCCAGAACAATAAAAGGGTGAAGCAAGAGGATATTAACTTCATACAGAGCTGTCATTACAATCATTAGAGTGACAGTAGGTGAGAAGCAGACTTGCAGAGGTCTACTCAGCTGGTAATCCAGATGGATAATTCTGAGGCTGTTTGCATTTTGGAAAAATACCATGACTGTTCATTGCTCTCAAGTTGTCCAAAATAAATCAAATGTTCAGTAAAATGTTGGGCTAAGGGTTGCAAATAAATTCTAAGGCTATCAGCTATGGTATTCTAACTGTATTTCCTTGATGAGTAAATACACATACTAGTCCATTGCCCCAGCCAATGATGACAAACAGCAGTGAGTCTTTCTGCATGAAAAAGTTGATCAGAAAAAGCACATTAGATTCTTATGCTGATCTTACAACACACATGCATAGTGGGACACAAGGTCTAGCAGAGAAGTTCCTTGTTGTAGAAAGACCCAATGGGCTAAAAGATGCTTGGAGCCCTGTCCACCTCCACCACCTAACTACTTCTGCACCTGCCTCCCATCACGGGCGAGTGCACCAAAGCCCAGAGAAAAGTGGAATAGCTCAGGTAAATTCATTAATATCTATGGTTAGAGGCAAGGATAAAACCAGCTCTTAGAACCAAATCAGAAAAGCTGAAGTCCCAAGACAGATTTTTAACCCAGCACACATATATTGTACTTTGTCAGACATTTGCAGAATGTATGGTAACCTTTACATCAAACAACCCAGTTCAAGTAATTCAGCCAACAACATGACTCAGACCAAGTGCTCCATGTTCCCGGCCAGCCACAGGGAAGGACAAAGATACACCCAGATTCTGGGGGAACATGTGGCATCCTGCTGTCCATCATGCTGTACCCACCCAGATTACACAGCATAGATATAATGAAGACCTGGGGAAGTGTGACTCTCCTGAGACGGTGCCATAGGAAGCAGGAGAAAAACAACAGACCTATTGGAAGCAAGAAATGGCCTGTCTCCAGAAGAACTGGGGCTGGAACCTGCCCCCATGTACAAAGCAAAGTAGAGTGGGGAAGCTGTGTGAGAGAGTCTCAGACAGCCATGTGTTCACAGACACTTAAAATCTTCTAAGAAGGAAGACAGAGATGATCATAACACATAACTGCTACATACAGGTGCAAACAAAAGTTGATTGGTATCAACATAAAACTGCATCATGCTGGCTTTCAGTCACCAGCTTATGGAACAACACTACTCTTTCCTTCATAAAGCTCAAGAAGGAGCCTTTCCTGCACTCGTTATCTGAGGCAAAACAAAGGAGAAGAATGCCTATTTTATCATTTCTTTGAAGTGCAGCCCAGAATGAAACTGTTGCCTGAGTCTGAACATACACTGTGCAGAACATGTGTAACCCCACTGAGATCAGAACAAGACCCGCTGTTTCCTAAACGAATGTAGTTAGTGCAAAATATGGCACATTTTCTCAACATCAAATTTTATTTTGTGTTTTGCATAGATCTAACCACTCAGACTTTGCTGAGCCTGCAGAAAAAATAAATCTCTTCTGCATATAGGCACCGTTTGCAAAGACATTCATTAAAATTGGGTCATGCAGAGCTCCTTATAGGTGCAGTTCCAGAGAAATGTAATGTTCTGCAGCAGAAAGATTAAGTTCCTCCCTCAGTTAAATGTAAGTCTTCAGATGTGGCAGAGTGATAGCCCTTATTGGTGCTCCTTGCCTCAAGCCTGAATGTGGTTAGTCTCATACAAAAAAGCACTATTCCAGTAGCTTGGAACTGACTCTGTTGTCACTTATCTCTGTTTTGCACAGGAACAATCCTAGTAAAGATAGTGGGTTTGTTCTGACACATGAAAGAATAATCATTATTATACACAGCAGCTGAACAGGTCAGCTGCTAAACAGTCCTAAGTCAGATCAACTTGCATGAGAGACATTTTGAATCAGACCGACTTACCTGCATATATCTTATTAATATAAACTGTTACAATCATTTTCATGCATTTCTGCTGGGCTAGCAATGCAGGTGAAAACATGAAATAACAGTATTTAGTATGCTGTGTCAGTTCATGCTTTTCCTTTCATGCCAGCCAAGGAGCAGCTCCCTTTGAAACTAAATAGTCATTAATATGAACTCGTGCATAATTGTGCTTCCTGTGAAAGGATGAAGAGACACTGGAGCTGAAACATCTTTCTGGTTTACTTTCAGTAATAGCTTTTGCATTATTATAGTATAAGAGGTAGAATAGTGGTGGAGGGGAAATATATCTGTAATGTTTTGCTTCAGAGAGCTCTTCAACTCATTTTCTTGCTGCCTGCATATGAGAAAGTGCCCAGTTGGCAACTTTACTTGTGATTTATAGAAAAGGTCAGTTAATCCCAAGCAGGCATTTTGCTAAATATCAAGATATCTCCCCATGTGTTTTCTCTGTCTAGCTCAAAGGAAGTTGGAAGCTGAAGCATCAGCAAGGCTTACAGAGTAAGGTGGAGTGATACCATCTTTAATCACTATCACTCACAGTAATTTTGCTTCCCAGTATTGAATAGTTTCTGGATCATAATTAAGATTATAAATTTACAAGGATTCTCCATTTGTCATAATACTTCTTCACAGATAGACTGATAGGGCAAACATCCCATCTTCATCTATTGCATGACTGTCATACTGCCAGGCAAATAATGCAGAGGAGAGAAAGTGCATTGAGAATAATCCTGCAGTCCCTACCAAACCTTAGCAATTCGTCTGAGGTCAACATGAGATTTGCATCAAGACTAACCCATCTTAGAAATACCAGTTCTCCCCAGCCATCACATCTCCAACTTCCAAAAGAAGTTGTTTTCAAAATGTTCATAAAAAAGCTGCAGAAACAGCACTCAATGGTTGTTTATTTTTCTAA
>JAVJGI010000057.1:66812235-66830762 GCA_035590275.1 Ibycter americanus | reverse complement strand
ACCTATTAAATTGTTCTTATCTCAATCCTTGAGTTTTACATTCTTTTCCGATCCTCCTCCCCATCCCTCTGGGTGAGAGGGAGTGAACAAGCGGCTGTGTGGTGCTTGGTTGCCGGCCGGGGTTAAACCACGACACCAGGTAAACAACATCCACAGCTCTTCCCTCATCCACTAGGGAGGTCATCTTGTCGTAGAAGGAGATCAGGTTCATCAAGCAGGACCTGTCTTTCATAAACCCATGATGGTTTTCATAAAAAACCTGCAGGTTGTCCTGCATGTGCTGCATGATGGCACTCAGGATGACCTGCTCCATAACCTTCCCCAGCACCAAGGTCAAGCTGACAGGTCTGTAGTTCCCCAGATCCTTCCTCCTGCCCTTCTTGTAGATGGGTGTCACATTGGCTGACCTCCAGTCTTCTGGGACTTGCTCTGTTTCACAGGACTGTTGAGAAATGATGGAGAGTGGCTTGTTGAGTTTCTCTGTCAGCTCCCTTATTATCCTCAGGTGGATCCCATCTGGCCCCACTGACTTGTGCACATCTAGTGGAGCAGCAGGTCACTAACTGTTTCCTCCTGGACTATGGGGACTGCATTCTGCGCCTTCTCATCCCTGTCTTCCATTTCAGAGAGCTACCCTTCATCTACTTTGTGCTTCCAGAAAAGAGCCGTGCAGCTAAAAAGCTCTCATAAGTAAGACAGAGCGAAAGTTTTGCCTACTAAATTAAAACAACTGACAATACCGGTGGCTAATTTCCATAATTAAAACAGTTCTATGTGAACCCATTGTAGGGATTTTGAGCCCATTCCTTTTAGTACATGCCATGAAGCTATATACTTCTATCAGTTTATTGCCAAAACATTGTTTATCAAATTGCAATGTCAGGCCTAAATTTGGGCTTTGTTTCTCTAACGAAATATTGGTTCTTCTAAGTCAGCCCAGCAAGGAAAAGCAGCTCTCCCTAAGCTTGTTTCCCGTGCCTGTCTGCCAGCACTCGCTGTGGAGCTCCACCAAGAGAAAGGGGATTCTGTCATCATGCTGCTGCACTGATGTAGTGTTTGCTGGTGAGCATCAGTAGGCTCTCCAGAAACACGACACAGCAAGATAACGCTCATACAAACTGAGAGGCATAAACATAGTCTACTTGTGTTAATCCTGTAAAAACACACATCTACGACAAGAGGAGGCAGCACTACAGAGCACTGTGGTCTGTGATTCTCCACTGCAGTTTTTCATTTCTGAAGAGTCAGGACACAAATGCAGATGCACCTTCTGTTGGTAAGCCCTTACTTCCATGCAGGCTAAGGCTTCTTTGTAACTCAGCTGGCAGCCGTACTAACTAGGCAGGTTAAGACCCACTTTCAACATACACAGAAAATAATACCACATCCATTATGTTAGCGATCAAAGCTATACAAGACTGTAGATTGTTTCAAAGATCAAAGACAGTCTGTCAGACTACATTACAAGAAAAACAGCACACTAACTTCAAAAGACATTGCATTGTTCGTTTCCTCCACAAAAATAATTTTCAAGAAAATGGTAAGCCACCTCAGAGAAATCTAAATCCACAAGTCTTTTGACAGTACCTTCCAGCTCTGACTGCAGTCTGATCTCATTCTTTTTCCTTCTCCTTAACGTCTATCATAAGTGAAAGTTGACTATTTGACCTGCTGACTTAATCCTGGGGCACCTTAAGGAATAAAAATTTAAGTACTTCATCAATCTGCAAGTTACCTATAACTGTTCCCCCCTCCTCGCCCAAATGCTTTGTCTTGCTCACTGCAAGATTAATAACATCTGCAAAAGGCTGCTCGAAAATATCTCCAATTAGATTTCATATTTCCCTGACTGAAGTGATACTTTCAGTCAGATTCAGAGAACAAATTACACTAATTGGGAATAAAAATAGCATCAAGATCAGAAGACTTTAATACTGTTTGAGCCATAATTCATATTGGATACCTTTTTGGAGCATAGTTTCTTGAAAGCATTCACGTTTTCATGACTGCTTGAAATGTTTTTAAACTATTACATAAGGGAATTTTCAGGATTTTCATGATTGCCCAATAGACAAAAAAACTCAGCCAGCTACAGGAAGATTCAAACCTGAATACATTCATTCATATGTCAAGGCTAACACTAGTATAGCAGTATTACCAAAAGCAATATTGCTTTTCCTGTATCTGGGGCTATTTTACATTACCCATTGACAGTCTCCACAGCCTATCATAAATAAGCTAACAGAGCTAAGTCAACAGCACCGCAAAGTTCATTCAACCTAGGCCAGAACTAAAAGAAAGTGTGGGTCTTCATCCAGATCATCTTCTCGGCAAATAACAGTCATCCAGATACCACTGAACAAGTGTGTCTTGTATTTGCCTCTAGGATCTAGTTTTCTCTTTCAGAAATCAAACATGAACAGGTTTTTCACTATCATCAAACACTGAGCCAAAATATTTAATGGACAAGACGCTGATTTACCACCCCTTGGGGTCTTGCCCACTGGGTAATGATCACTCTTCCAGCTCAAGTTGCCCTCTAAATACCTGGTAACATCCCCTCTAACATTATATTTCCCTTTTTTTCAATCTGTGAATTAATATCACTGTAAGATAAATTTCCAAAATTTACTTCAAGCTTATTCCACAGGCACTGTCAATATTGATGACGTCAAAACACTGGTGGAATAATGTCTTCTGCACATCTGCACTGAGAAATGCAAATGCTATGGGAAGCACTAAGATGAAAAGAAACCCCTGCACAGAGTCTGCTGGACAGACATTGCAACCATGGAGTCCTCAGCAATGCCCATATCTGAAATGTCGTTAATATGCTGTAAAGTGGTACTTAAAGCAATATGTCCACAAATACTCAAAGCAGATAGGGAAAATTAGGAAAGCAGTCATCCAGGTTGCTTTGGGCTTTTTCTTTCTCTTTTCTTTTCCTAGAATGTTTCCTTTCACTTAGTATTTAAAACCTCTAGTTTTGCACATAAGTAAGAACTGGATTAGGGTGCGGGGAGGTCCCTCTCAGGTCATGAGGATAAATACTCTTCTTAATAGGAGTATTTTGCTGCATAATTTTTTACCCTATATGGATCAACTTAAATCTGGTTCCTGGTGACTCCATATTCTATTCTGGAATACTTTCTCCCTTGTCAGTCACTGAAGCATCATCTAAAAGCTGAGAGGCATAAACTAATTAGCAAAGCTAATAACAAAAAACCAAAACAGAAAACTGCAAACAACCCCTGAACAGAGATGTCTGGTCTTTGACTGCTTTTTTGCGTACTTTCCTTGCCCAGGTTTGTTCTTTCTCAAATGTTCACATGGAGATACACACATACATACTTATATATGTATAAAAACCATATACGCACATATACATATATATATATAGATAGCATCACATACACTGAGTATAGATATAGATACAAAAATAAAAAGATTGTGCTCTTCAGGGTTTTATTTAAAGCTTTTTTTGCTTAAAATATGTCTTCTCATCTCTGTGCAGGATGGCTGGATGTATTCCAAAATTCACTTTGATTCCTGATTATGTCAAACTTTTTCAAATTACTTTTCTGAAATACTAATTGTGAACTGCAAATACAAGTAGGCTGGAGTCCCCACCAGGTGAGGCAGGGTGGGGAAGCATTCTGCAGCACCTGGCATTCCCCAGACTTCCCTCACAACATGCCTATAGCAAACCATGCCCACCATACAGCACTGCATTGGTCTCTCGGTCAATAGTGGTTTAGGTCTGTGATGGCTGCCGATTCAGACACTGAGATTATGCAGTAGACAAGAAGGCAACCTCTTCAGGACTCATGACAAAATTAACCTGGAAGTCTATCAGTTGGGGTTACTTGGCATTAATATACAAATAAAGGCAAGGCATAATTGTAAAGTCTTCACAGCCATCTTGAGGCCAAACAGTGAAACTTTATTCACTTTTTGTAACTTTTTGAGTTGCTTCCTCACAAAAATCATAGCATCAATAAGGACAGAATACTAACAAATGAGGGATTTGACCCTTTCTCTGGATATACACACACACACATATATATGTCTGCTCTAAGAGACATGTGATTTGGCCTCACGTAAAAGGAAAGCAAATCCAGGATCTAATAATCAACTTCTTGATGTAACCACAATGAATCTTATTGTTAAACCTTGAAAAGAGCAGTGATGACTTCTCTCTCATACAGGCAGCATCCAAAAGTGAGGCAGGCTGCAGCAATTTTCCTACCTCAGCTTGGATAAGTAAATAGTAGCTTCTAGTATAAGAATGACATGATGCTGCTCCATATCAGTCATGGCTCAGAAGCCGCTTTGTCTGCTAGAAGTGACATTGGCACCAAAATTAACAGGGTAGAGCATGGTCTTCTGGTTTGTGAAAGATGAAACTTTATGGATTATTTTTTTCACATATTTCACAAGCAAAAGATGGAATCCTTTCTTCCTAGTGAAATTCTCTCTGCCTTCCTTCTCGTATAATACTGGTTTGCTCACTGAAAAGGATGAGCATGATCAACTGTATGCTCTAGATAACTTTAATAATTTTGCTGTATAGCCTGAACCAATGACTGACTACAGAATTAGTGAAATCAGTTCTGTATATGCTTAAGATCATTCCAATTGAAAGCAGCACTTAGATGTTTATCTATGTGTAATCATGTGTTTCAGCCTTCTTGAATGTTCCATACAAACCTAGTTTTCTGACATATTCTGAATTAGGATGTTTTCTTCATTTAGGATCTAGCTTTTGTCTTTCATGACTATAAAAGCAATATATAGGTAAAGTTGGTCAGAGACTGAGTTTGGATGGCAGTCTTCATAAAACTATTTGTACCAAGAGGAGGTGTTGCTGTTCCTCCAGCCTGCCCTCTCCTTTTCCTGATTTTAATTTTCCCACTCATTTTCCCATTGCCTGATTGGTAAAAAACTGACTCCATATATTTCCATCTTCAGGTTTTACCACAGTTCCTTATATAAGCGACATCCAGTTCCCAAATAATTGCAATGTTCCTGAGGAATGCAAACAGTTTGTATTCATCAACACAGAGTAATAAGCAGAATTCTAAGCTAATGGCCACCTTGCTCATTACATACAAGCTGGGTGACTGTAACAGCCCCTGGGGAGCAAATGCTATTTGCTGCCTGTTAGATAATGCATTAAGACATGATGCTAGTTAATAAAGGGCGTTCAGATGCCACACAAGGAACTCTATACACTTGTACCTGTGAAATGGTCTCCCATAAAGCAATACTTACAGTTTTTTGTAAGCATGAAACTCTGCTGCAGGAAGAATATTATTAATGGTGAAGACAGAGGAATTAGTAAGCGTTTACAAAGAAATTTATTCCAAGGTCTACAACGGAACTTCAAGCAGGGCAGGGCAATTTTGTGGTTCCTCCACGGGTCACAGCACCACATTTTGCTGCACTGGCTTCATGCCACACTGGCAAAAGTTGTTTCCCTTTATCTTCCATTTGCCCAGAACAACCTGGATGACAGCTTTCACTGGGAAAGTCCTCATGGTTTCTGGGCACAGGAAGAGAAAGCTACTTACCTCCAGAAATATCTCAAAAGCACCAGATGTTTGAACAAGAGATGCCATAAACAAGGACCTTGTCTACTTGGAGAGGCAATCTGTAGGCAGCTCACCACAGATGTGTTCTAGCTGGCAAATAGGGGTACCACTCTTCATAAAATGTCTTTTTAATTTCCTTTTTTAAAAAAATATGTCTAACAAATCCTTTACTGGGATTCTTAATAAAAAGCCCACTTTTTTGCTCTTTCATGCCAGTAAATACGACCCTGTCATGCGACACACATGACCTTTTTTGACACTTAAAAGTAATGAACCTTGAATTGAAAAATATGTTAAAAATATTTTTAGAGAGGAGCCAGTTGGCAGAACACAACCATCAGAAACTTAAGAATAACTCAAAAATATTTCACCTACCCACACAGGCTCTCTGGGAGATTGTTCTGGGAAAGATGTTACACATTGCTACACAGCTATTTCTGCTTGGTGATGAAAATAGAATAGTGGGGTTCAACAGCCCCTGTGGCAAGATGGGGGGGCGGGGAAGAAGCCTTAGGAAAATGGTCACTGAGTCATCAACAGTACACATAATTGAAAATCATATTCAGCCAGGAGCGATATCTTAAAAAAGCAAATAACAAAACTGAGGTGCTTTTGAATCCATTGCAACATGTACATCTGGCTTGTACAAAGGTAAACAGGCAGGATGAGGTGATCTCAGAACAGTCCTCCATGCTTTAAATCTCCGAAAATTCAGCAATTTATTTGATCAATCTAGTGTAATTCATTAATGCAAAGGCATGGCTTAAAGGTCAAATTTCATATAAAATAGAGATGTGGTAATATTGCTGATCATTTATTTACTTGAAAAATGCATCCATCTTGGGTGCCTCTTTTTTTTTTTTTTTCTCTCTCTCTTCTCTTTCTTTTCTCTTCTCTCCTGCTTGGCTGGGGCACTGCCCTTGAAGCTGACGAAACAAGTGAGCTCTGTGGTGTCCTGACCAGTCTGTCTAGGAGATGTGACAGGCAAACAGACCTGGCACTCAGGGTGTAATTAAAGGAAATGGCACCAAAAGTAAAGGACAAACTGTGAGATTACAGCTCCTGCAAAAACCTTGTTACAGGCTCGCAACGGTCACTATTATAAAATCAATAGTCAGATTTTTCCCATACAGATGTATGCCTGCACAAGAAGTCCCTGGGCTAGCAAAGGTGCTTGGGTTTACGTGCAAGCAGTAGCATTCCTGCAGATGAATTACAGATTTCAGCAGAGACTCCAGGCACATCTTCCCTGAGACTGCAGGGGAATACTATATTTCAGAAACCACTGTGATAACTGTTTCAGAAGGTGACCCTTAAACCATGAAATAGTGATCCTTTGTTTTTCAGTATTAACAAATTTTATTCTATATTATGATCAAGAACAAAATAAACATATGAGTCACTAAAGAAAAAAAGCAGCTGAAATCTAAAAGGCTCTAATATTCTCAATATATTTGGCAAAATAATTCACAGTATTGCCATTCATTAAGGTTACCCAGCACTTTCCAGTATATTGTCTTTAACTGTTTAGGCTGACTTTTCCTGTGTAATTTCTAAGATTTAGTTTCAGTTCCAGAATAACCAGAGTCATTTCTGAGTAGAGAATAACAGCAGATCAATTGTTTTGCCTATGCTGAAATAAAAAAATAAAAAACCCCAACCAACCAACCAAACAAAACCCCCAGTATCTAACAGTGTGCTCAAAGACTGACTTATAAATGTACTGCAAAAAGACCTGAATTCAAGCTCCCCAGGCAACCACCACTTTGGCGTTTGTTAATCCAGTTTCCCACTTACTTTTCCCTTAATGCCACTATGAGACTGTCAAGTACAAAACACATACACAGCACTTAGCGTCAAGTATTTCTTCTTACAGTTTTCTTGAAGCAATAGGTTATTGGTAAGTGAATGGAGGTTTGGGGGCTTGGTTAACTTGCTGCTGGAGGCCTATATATGGATTTGAAGTCTTAATAGTCTTCTACTGCACAGTAAATCCACCTGAAAAGGCCATTTTGGAGTTCATGGTTACACTTTGGTCTGGGAAGACAACGCATACAGTGTCTTGGGCAAGCTGTATCTATAGCTTCATCTGGCATAAAGGCAATTTTGGTGGGCTTTTTTCTGATGGGCATTTGTTCCCAAAGCAGTGTGGGAAGGGAATGGAAGAAACGTCCATCGCTGTTTCTTGTTCATAGCCTCTAAGGACATAGAAAATAGCACAGAACATTTCACACTGCCTCAAGCCATGGAAATTATTATAACATTTCTGTAGAATATGGAGAAAAAGTGAGCTTTGGCTAGATGGGGAAAAAAACTTGTTGTTTGCAAATGAGTTTGACTTGATCTCAGAAAAAAAAAAAGCCACGTGAGAGAAATGCAGGTCTTTGCACTTGAGGGATATGAGCAACTTCTCAGTCCTGCCTCACTTGCAAGATTTGATTGAATGCAATTTGGAGTAGCAGACAGATAAGTCTAGAGAAACCTTTACCCTGAATCTTTAGGTAAGCTAACCTCTGGAGGCCTATCCACACAACAGAGTGTGCTCTTAGTCACACTACTGGAGTCAAATCTCTTTTATCTACTTAGCAGAGAGCTTAACTTGAGAAAGCATTCAGCATCACGTGGTCAGGCGAATTGCTCACATAAGACGGGGACCAGGGATCATGATTTTTAATTCTACCACCCCCTCATCCCCAGAGAAAGCAGGGCTAGGCCCTGAGAATTGGCTTCATAAATTGGAGGCACCGTGGAAAGAGCTGGCTGTGGAGCGACACCACCATTTGGCAGCACAGGTGCTGTTTATAGCAGGGAGGCACTGGCAGCTCCTTGGCATACTCCTCATACTACGTCTGTGCATGTGCACTGGGCTGCCTTTACAACTGGAGCAAGATGCTAAATCTGTCATTGTCTGTCTCTGACTTGACTCCAACTGCTGTCTGCTGGCAAATGCTGACACCCAATGCCTGAATGAGGTCTCTGTGAAGTGGGCACTTGCTGTGGGCTGCTCCAACCATCTTGTGTTTCAGGACTGATGAGATCTGGAACAGCCTTTTGGGAACTATCAGCATTAGATGAGATGATGAGTCTCATCAAGCACAGCTGGGAAATCTCCATTATAGGATCCATATAAGAATTATGAATCAACAACTGTTCGGATTATCCCAAAGACAGTTTGTTCGCACTCCCTCACACAAAAATATACATATTTCCCACTGCCTCCAGGGGTCTCCTAAAAATATACAAAGAGATGAAAACCTTTCACAATGGGCTCATTGTGACTGATGTGCTACTAAAGTGTAACAGATTGAAACTGCATGGCATGTTGTGCTATAATGTCTGTATCTGGATTATTCCCTCTTTCAGCAGCTATCAAATATGGGTTTATCTTTTTTTTTTTAAAGTAGTTTTTGCTGAGTGAAAGTAATACAGTCCCTCTGAAGTTTCTGAGGCTTATAAAAAAGGTACTTCATTTTTTCATTTGCGTGCACACACTCAGGGTTCCTACAGTTTGTACTAAATCAGTAAAACTGAATGGAAATAAAAATGAAAAACTAAAGATGTAAAGCTCACAGATTTATTTTTGTCTTGAGAACTTTCAGGAAGGAAGATTTTTCATTGTCTAATCTCAATGATACAGCAGTCGGAAGGAGTGATTATCTCTGTGAGCTTTACACATTAATTAAGTGGTATTGTATATTCTTAATTGAACTAGTCCTTGCTACTACCACCTCTGTGAATCTGCCCTTCAAAAAGTAAAGATTCTAGTTGCAAAAGAATGCTTGATTTAAACAAGGTAATGAGAACAGTGGTCTGTGGGAACAGCTGATTTTATAGTCTATCAAGAGCAAATCTTTTACAGCAAAGTCCTGATCTATCTGTTTATAAAATAAGTGTTTTGAAAGAGTGAATTACTTTTAGAGGATTCTCTGTGGGCACCCTGAATAGTCAAGTACAGCCACAGACTCACCACAGAACAGTTAGATACACAGCCAAACACAGGTCTACATGTTTGCATTTATTGTCTGGATTTTTTATGTTGCCAAGGACTGCAAACAGTAACCAGTGCATCTTTGAAACACCCCGGTACGGTGAGGTGTCTGATATTGCAATTCTTTTACTGAAATAACAAGGTCAAAATGTTCCATTGTATGTGGATGCTCAATATAAGACAACTGAAACCTTATTTCAGAAAGTACTTAGCGTTCTATAAAGCTGCACGTTGAAAGCATAGCTCAGGGATCCTCCTGCAATTTAGAGGTCTCTGTCAAGCACACGGAACAGGTGCCAATCATCTGTGAAAAATCTAATCTAGGTCCCCATGGCAAAGACTGAAATAGCCAAATCTCTGCTGCAGTGCTTCCTACGAGAGGCTCCTTTCCCTCCCTAAGCTTACCTCATTGCCTGTATGGCCTTCCAGCATCTGCAGCAAAGGACTTACAGCTCCTATACAAAACAAATCTTTTAGTTAGTTACCCTCTGTACATGGGCTCTTCTTAATTAAAGCAGTCTTTTCAAGTCCTACCCGCAGCTCAGAGTTTCTCAGCTTTCCAACTTCTGATGTGGTCTGAACAAGGGTGCAGCCTAAACATCTGTTCTTCATGTCACATGCTCAGTGCTATGCATCCTGACAGCCTGATTCTAACCCAGGTATTTATTGAAGTATCAAAAGCACACACCTGAGGAAAACATCACTTTAACAGGCACGCATTAATAACTGCACCAATGGATAATGTTCTTCATGACTCCCCGCACTATTCTGTTACAAGCAGCCTCCCTGCCTCCTCCCATCATGGTACCGCTGGGCCCCACAGTGCAACTCCCTACCCTGAAGGCTTTGGAAGAACTGTGAGTTTCCATTTCACCCGTTCTCCCGACCTATTCATACCCACTACCATGTGTTAGCAGTAAGAGGACATCAATCTTGAACTAATTGGTTTTCCAAATTCTTAAATAGTATTTGGGTTGAACTAGAAGCAATGGTATGAGGAATCACACCACACCTCCTCAGTACTCCTTAGAGGAGTTCCTCTTCACCAATAAGGAGGAAAGTAAAAATATTCATACCAGGCATTACAGGAAGGAAACACCAGGAAAAGAAGGGACCTCTTTACATTTCCCATGTTCAACACAGACTTTTTCACCTGAACAGAAGACACAGCCTGAATGCATTGTCATGTTTTATGTCACTCGAAGAAAACAGGGCATATGAAAGTAGAGGCATCCAAAATGTCAGCAATCAGTGGGCCACTTTGGTGAGTCAGTGCTCTGCAATACCCTAATTTATAAGTACAGTTGCAATCAGCTCTTGGCCTAATAGCATTTCAAAGTATTCAATATTCCCACATTTTCTTCTACAAGTGGCATCTACTGCATATGCTGCCACTCTACCGCCATTGGTGTATGGTGGGACACTTCAGTGATACTAATATAGAGATGCTCACTTTTTTATGGGGACTTGTAACACAGGCTTTTTATTTGGGCCAATTGTTTTCTTTTTAGCTTACAGTACTGATGGGAGTTTTCTTCCCTCACTTTTCTCAGGGATAGGTGCTTCATTTCCTATATGCTTAAAGTCATGTTTACTACTGGGAAGTATGCTTCCAACACAAACAATCTTGTTGGGAGTGGAACAATGACAAATCAATCATTCCACAGATTGGAAATGGATGGTGGAAGCAGAGCTGTGTAAAATTATTATTTCCAAGATATAGCAGATAAAACTGGTATCCAATTTATTTAGCAAGTCTTTGCAATCCTGAGAGTCTGCACCATAATTTGGGTTCAAGCCTCTTTAGGGTCACTGGAGCAATATCTTCACATGTGTCAACAGCCACAAAGTGTTTTCTTCTCCCAGTGTTTTTTCCTCTGAGTATTTACACCTTTTCCTGCCTGATTTCAAAGAAGTTTCCAATTGCATTCCAGACCAATTAGCCATTTGTTAACAAAACCATAGCCTTGTGACTTTTGTGGCAAGTAATATATTGCATAGCGATACAGACAATAGTCATGAGATCAGTGTTAGCCACTCAACATCTGTGGAGTAACTGTGTCCAAGACAAAAATCTAGATTCTCAGATGGGGTCCGTTTATGACTGTGATGCAAAAGAAATGCCAGGAAAACACTCTAAATTTGAAAGCCTATGACACAAACCAGTTACCAAACAGTAAGAAATCTGCTCTCTGAGCACTATGGTGTTCAGAGCTCTTTGCAAACTGCTTCTGTTTTTCTTGTTCCTGATGAATCTGTGATTATACAACTAGGATTCAATTTAGAAAGAGAATGATGTGTACCTTCTTTCCCTCCAACACCTCTGTCACAATGAATCTAACTCTTCTACCACTCACCTACATAATTCTAATCCTTCCTCAAGACCTACAGAAATTTAGTAAAATTATAAAAGTAGAATTAGCAAGACAGTATCCAGTGTGAAGCCCTGCTCACATTACCTGGGTCATTTGCTTTCCAGCTGTACAAATCTTGTTGCCATGTTTTGGTTTATAACATTTTAATTACACAAGCACACATTTTAGACACTCTGAAGAGTACCTACCACACTAAGTACTGACATAGTGGACACTATGAATAAGCATATAGTACCTCTTGCCACCAGTGTCACTCAATATGCTTGCTAAAGTACTCCTAACTTGCCAAGCAGGTGAGCAAAAAAATCAACACCAAAATGTCTACAGTTATACTGGTAATGTGGACCCCCTACTATTTTCTGTACATTTCTCACCATGAAACTCCTATAACTTTGTAAATTAATTCTTTTCATCCTTGAAGCAATTCTGAAAAGGTATTTGCAAAACAGTAAGATTGCAGGAAGAAAGATTATGTTTATTGTTAACATGGAAAAATTTGCATTAGCTGATTAGCTATGTTTATGGCTGTAAAACACGTAGGATCCTATCACCAACTCTCTGAACCTTGAACCTTGAGTTTCTGATGACTTAAAATTTACAGAAGCATTTAATTTTCTTGCCTACCATTGGTAGTATTGAATAAGCTGTAGCTAGCATAGGAATAAATGAGATAATTCAGGAAAGTTACAACTGCTTTTTCTTACATTTCAAGATAACAAATACAATAAATGCAAATCTGCACCAAATTCTTGTTTAAGCATTTGACCATTTTAGTCAAAGCAGTAAAGCAATTTCCTTTACTCCCTTTTTAATAGGGAATGGGAAGGTAATTTTGAAAGCTCTGCTTTTACTGAAATCAATGTGCAGCATCTTCACTATTTAGAATTTGTTGATTAAGTTAACTCCAGCTAAAGGATGAGTCACTCATCACTATAGAAATTTTTGTGCTCATGTTTTACTTCAAGCAGAATAGAAAGAAGAAATTGCCCAAAATACCTTTAGCACTTATTATGCGCAAGAGATTAAACTACAATCAAGCAGAAGGAATTGACAGCAATGCTCAGAGACAAACATGTACATTTTATACCATGTCCCTCAGGCTGGCTTGTAACCTCTGTGCTCCTGACTCCAGACAAGAAAATTCCAAACAACACTAGGTAATGATGAAACAGGACTACATTTTGTGATAACCCCAAGAAACTGTTACACTCAGTTCTTCTCATTTTTAAAATATTAATATGATGTCCTCTGTCATCCCTGTAGGAGCCAACAAGAGTTAATAGAGTTAATAGCATAAGGTGTTCTTTCTGTGTCATGTAGCAATGTAAATAATGAACATTTCAACATACAGCTTACTCCCTTTATATAATGGACAATTAAATTTAACCTTGCTGATCTTGTATGGAGTGTAACAATTACGGGTATTAAAGTCTAAACTGTGTCTGACTAAAGCATATTTCCTAAACAGTCTTAAGTCAAGAACAGCAGGACAGGGAGTACTGGAAAAAACACACCACTTCCTTTGATAGCTTCCCCTAATGACTCATCACCTTCCCTTAAAATTCCTACCTGAATTTGTCTGATTTTAGGTTGCAGACATTGGTTCTTCCTTCTGGTCCACCTCAGCTGGGTTAAATACTCTGCCTTTTCCTCTCAGGTAGCTGTCATTGTCTGTAATTGAATTATTTTCATTGATGATCTAGATGTATTGAGGTAAAGGCCTTTCACATGAATACATTTTACATTACACACTCCACTGCATTCTGGTGGATATTTGTTCCATTGTTTCTTATTCTTTACACCCTTTTTCAAAACACAGCTACAGAACTGTGTATGATACACAGTATTGTGATATCAGATGTACACTTCTCATTTTCTCCTACTCACTGCTCATGTTTTTCATTCCAAAAACACATCTACAGCTGTTTTAAGCACAGAATCATTCACTGATAGTTTCTTCTGAGTTTTTGCCAGCTTTGACATCCAGATTTTTTTCCAAAACAAGTTCAACATGTTTTTTTCACTCCTTTTTTCCTTTGGAATACAGGAAATATCTGTACTTAAATAAAATATGCTAAAATAATACAAAGTAGGGTCATTAAATCCAGCTCTTATCTTTATTTACTCTTCCAATAATCTTTATAATCTTATGGTCAACAACTTTTTAACAACCGTAACTTTACTTATTTCCAGGTAATAAAACCCTACTCAATGCTTCCATCAATCTAGTACATACTCCAACAAACCCACTAGAAATACCACTACTGAAAGTGATTTTCTCTGAGACATCCGTTACCCAGCTTTGAATTTATTTAACACACATTTGATTTACTGGTAGTATTTTAGTGTCCTTTTACAACTGGAATATCATTGGATGAATGCCATTCAAGTGTTTATTATGCAGTTACCTTGAGCAACCAAAGTCATGATCTGATTGAACAAGATCTGTTTTCCATATAAAAAATGTGGAACTTGCTGCATTACTGTTTTGTTTAATCAAATCCAGTATCAGGCCTTCCTATTACAGTGCCTAAGGCTGAACTCAGTTTAACAAGTTACCCACGGTATGCTTGTCTACTTCAAATAGCTCTCTGAAGTGTTATAATCTTCCACTTCTATTAACTATTAATGCTAGCAAGAAAGACGTCTTACCCAGTGGTATTAGACTGTGTACAAATTCTGTCTTAAGTGTTTATCTTTAAACATCGTTAATTATTATTCTCCTTAGTGAATGAGAGGGCAGTATGTCATCCTTAGGTGATACTGGCACATCATCCAATTTATTTTTGGATACAGAAGAGAAATGGTTATGAATACGCGTCTCTTCCCCACACCATCATTTTACTACCTCCATCTATAAATGGACTTTGTCATTCTTGGTTTCCTATATACACAAAATTTTAAACATTTTGCCTTTCTTGTCCTTAGCACAATGGTTCTAGATTCCCTTAAGTGTTTCATACCTCCCTAACTTTTAAGTTTTATAGTAATTCATACTTCCCCCTTTATTTAGATACTGCTTTTATTGTTTTAATTGAAAACTTTATTTCTCCACTGAAACAGAAGACTTTAATTAGAATTATCCTCTTTCTCAGCCACATTATTGCAGCTTTTTCACTTCCCCATATACTGTAAAATCCAAATTTTTATTCATGTTTTTTCCATCAGAATTTTATTAATAGTTGTCTTTACCTTTGATAAATAAGGCTTTTTATAACTTAAAATAAACATTTGACTGCGTGGTGTCTTCCCTTTTCCTTATATTAAAAGTAAACAGATCACAACTACTGATTAATAAGCTGCCAACCAGCTTCCAATCCAGTCATAACCTTACCTTGATCCATCAATTTAAGGCTGTAAATATGACAAACATATTCATGTAATATCATTGCAGAAAGCAAATAATCATCAGTAATTGTCAGAGACTTCAGTGACTTTATACTATGACTTGCACGTCTCTTCCACATTGAATTTCCACAGTAATATTAAGATCTCATTTTTACATATTTAAAACAGTGCTCAAAGAGTAACTTTCCTTGTTCCCTATTCTGATTCAACAATTGTTATATATCTCCAGCATTTCAGAATTCAGACTATAATGTTCAACCATAATTGTTACAGTTCCAGATTATATTTTTATTAGTTATTGATTAGTTGAAATCAAGCAATGACATTTTATTGTAATACCACGTTCACCTAACTGTGTCTCTAAACAACACCAAATGTCCTAGGTAGAATTTAGCCAATGAACTTGACTGGCTTGCAATATTTCAGTACTGACAAATAGTTCCAATCAGGTATTAGAAATACCTGTTACCAAAATAAAATTTCTAACCAGCTGGATTTACAACTTCCTCTTGCTTACTGTTAATAACTGTTGTATTTCTATTTCTATCTTTGCTACTTACATTTTTCCATAATTTCAATAAGTCAAAATTTATTACAAATTAATGGACAATATTTTTTCAGCTAACTGAATTTTTTTCCATTTAACACATTGGGTTGTCTTCTAGTCTGTGTCATACTTGCCTCCCTAGCACTCTTCCTTCCAACTAGACCATTGAGACTGCTCCAAGAAGTCTCCAGATACAAAACTCTTTTCTAGCTACCAGATGCAGACCAAAATCCCAGATATTCAGAGATACTTGTCAGACTGAATATTTGAATTCTCAGTATTTCCTACCTTTTCTCTTTCTTGAAAGAGAGTTGACCACTTTCTTCTCTGCTACCCTTCCTAATTTCAAAGCTTTCTACCGACTGCACTGTGCAACATGCCGTCATCAGGTATTTATTTTCCTCAGAGGTTGAAATCTGGTGCATTTACCAGAATAAATATTTCTAGCCAAGCTGATTAACTCCTGGTTGTCATTTTTCACTAGTCAGAAATCTCTAGCCTATTTATTTAATCTTAACTATTTATAGTCACCTTAATACAAGTATTTTTTTCCCCAAGCCACTCATGGCAATGTTTTTTTAACCTTTGTTTTCTTCAATATTACATAGCACTGGAATTTGCATTTCCAAATTATACATTTTCTCCTGCAGTTTGTGCCACAACCTGATCTTTACAAACCAGAGCTCTAGTCTACCTGTGTTTCAGAACAAAGAACACCCCATAAATTTTACTAGAGCCATCAGGAGCATATTAACAGACACCTGCAGAATTAGAACAGGACAAAAGGATTCAAAAGCAAGTTTTCTTCCCACTGACAAATGTCAATCAGAAAGTATGTTTCTGCTAGAAGAGGCTTCAGTTAAACAGGTTCTCTGCAACCAAGAATTGGTAGGAAAACAATTGTGACACAAATCATGAGGTACCAAGTTATATACCATACAGATACCACAAATATAGTCACAACCAAAAGCTGCTATTTAGTAGCTCAGTAAAACTAATGCGAATACCTGCAAGGAAGACAAGCTATCAATTGTCTGCCTTTGTTTTCCAGGTTCAGAGCGTGGCACCTTTCACCTGGACAGATAGTAGAGCTGCAGGAGTACTGTCTCTGATGCCAGCCAGAGTTCTGCTGGCTAAAAACATACTAGATCAGACAATTTGTCTCTTTTTCTGGAAAATGCTCCTATCCAGAGCAGTGAATTGCTATCCTGAACTGATTCTCAGTTTCCCAAATACATTAGACTAATATTTCTCAAAGTATGATCTGAAAATAAAAACCAAAATATTAACATCTCTGATGTGTATAAATAAAAGTACAGAAAAGGATACATGGTGGTCCCAACATTTTACAGTTTTTAAATTGGTCTAAAAAATCTGAGGACCACACATCTATACCTCTCTCTCCACTAGATGCCTGAACAGGACATTTTCTATACAAAGAACACAGTAAACATATTCCCACCTTTCAGGATGGATTTTAGACTTTTTATTTTCATTGTTTTCAAATTACTCCTTTTTCAATCTGTTTCTTTTCCACCTCATAGGAAAGGGTCAAACCTCGACCTTAATTTCAGTGGAAAATTGAGCCCTCAAGAGATGTCACCACATGAAATAAAATCCTGCATACTTGGCCTCCTTTGCCACAGCCTGGCATCATTCACATGTGTGCAAAGTGGATCTGAAGTGCTGTCATTCTCAACCAAATAGAGTGGCTACACAAGTGAAAGCGGACCCAAGTCTACAGCCTTTGAAAAAAGAAAGCCTAGGTACCACTGGACCTCTGCAACAGAAAGCAATATTCCTCCCGTCTGGAAGATCTACACCACCGGGACCGTGCTGGTGTCACTGCTGATCAGTAACACTCTTCCTGATGACTTTAGCCTGCCAACAGTGGTTATGGTCCCCTGCCATAAAACACTGGCACACATAAAATAAAGTTCACTGCAGCTGTAAACTTTTATTTCATCTCTCATACCTTTTTCATTACTTCTTCTTTCTTTCTGTCTTTTCTCACTTCTTCACATCCCAGCAATCTCTGAGCAAATGAGAGAAGTGGAGTTTGTTTCTGCCGTAGCAGACTCCCTCTTCTTCCATGACAGAATCAAGATTTAACCTAGGAAAGATTTTAATTGGGTTTACGAAGAGATAAGGTTGAAAGTAAACACACTTACAAGAGAGGAGCAGTCTTCTAATGAATTTTGAAAGTAGACCATAGGTAAAATGAAAGACATGACCTCTATAAAAGATCTTTCTTCTTAGGATGGGATGCCATGTATGTATGTTTCCAGTACTCTACTATACATACATGATGAAAAAGACATTTGCCTCATATAATGTTTGAAGCAGGTAATTTGTGTGTTTCCTTATGCAAAAGGAGTCTGAAATACTTGATAGACTTCAATATGACAACCGCCGCTCTGTTTTTTTCAGAGGAACTGATGGGCTATTAGCCAGGGAATACCAGAGCCTGTAGGTTCTTACAGTTTACTTTGCAAGTGTGACCTATGAGTTTTTTGTTTTATGTGTGTACATCCATCTTTCACAAATCAACTTCAATTGTGAAATAGTTTTCCTCTGTGTATACTTAGATAATGAATTCTTCCTGTTGTAAAGTGACCTCTAGAGCCTAAGAACTAGTTTCATTTCAATTTGTGTCAATGAAATACTTGACAAAT
>JAVJGI010000057.1:66779458-66804489 GCA_035590275.1 Ibycter americanus | reverse complement strand
CAGCAAGCATACTCATTTCTTTCTGAAAGATAATACTATCTGTCAAGATCTATCCCACAAAGGGTTCATATGCTGCTGTTCCACTTCCTCACATTCAAGCTGAAAAGATCAGAAATTGTTTTCTAGGGGACTCAGAGCCAGAAATCATTTTTTTCTGTCCAGGTTGCTGTAAGATTGAAAAATGTTAGCATGACTAACAAGACAATAAAGAAAAAATGTGGTGTAAAGGGGAAACCTGAAAAGATATGTACTGAAGAACTTCAGCAGACTGGCAGGAAAAATTAGTTTAGTATAATGAGCTGCATTCATAGTAATTCCCCCAGCTAGATGTCAGGAAATGCAACAAACAAAACTTTACTCTGGTACACTCCTGTGATACACCATTTTAAATATTACCACTCTAACAGCAAGCCCCTGTGAAAATTTTCAGACTAATTTCAGGTACTGCTAGCAAATAAAAAAAGCAAAGCTACCCGCAGGAGCTTGTATCAAGATCAGCAAATCATTCTGTCAATCAGTTCTTCTACGCCCAGACTCTCCCAAGCCCCTGCATGAGAAAGCAGTATTCACTGGCTTGTGCTAAGCTCTGTGGTCTGTGCTCAGTTGCAACTTATATGTAGAAGCCTGCAGTCATCCTGCAGCACGCACTGACTGCAGGTGTAACACTGAACGTCAGCCTTCCAAAGCTCACAAGGTGACATCCTCAGCACTACAACAGTGCAAATACTGAATAACAACAGGGACACACAGAACACAGAATTTTGTGCCACTAATTTGACACTGCAGACTTTGGCCAGGATGCTTCATAACTGTCTGGTTTCATTTCCCGTGTGGAAAAAGAATGGCTGCTTTCTACCAGCGTACAGGGAACTCATTCGCACAGTATCTACAACTGGGGAAATGCAGATCTTGTTCATTTAGTATTTGTGAAGTACACTGAGCTGCCCAGAGTTCCTGTATTTTAAGCAAAAATATTAGTAGCAAGCAGCCAGAGGTACCTAGTAGTACACCTATCAATACTCCTATTACATAAAAGGGAATTCTTGGATATTTGGAAACTGTTAAGACTGGATGCTGTGTTTAGATTGGATTACATTATACGGATTGATGTTAGAAAAACCATTTTTTGAGTAGAGAATCACTGAACTGCTGAATTAAATTGAGCCCTATTGCCTCATTCCTGAAGTCGGACTGCAGCTCTACTGGAACAGACTGCAAAGTCAGCACTGAAAGCTATTAATTTTCTTATGCTCCTCAAAATATCTGCATAAAATCACTGAAGTCTTTATGCTGTGGCTTCTCCATGTTTTTAAAGAAAAGAAGGGCATGTAATCTCCTCTGTCCATCAGAAGCATCCAGTTGACATACCAACAACTATCTCAAGCTCAGTTGACATTCCTCCTCTTTTCTGTCCTTTCTACTGTCTCTAACATAGATCATAAAATATATTTGTTAACATTAAATGGACTAAAACCAGAAAAAGACAAAAACATTTTAACAAAAAGTATTACTTCCAAAAACTATATAGATACTAGAAATATTAGATTATGATAGACTAATTTGATTACTTCCACTTGTCACATTTTCAGCTTCAACCACATCTACAGAGGTCCCAGGTTTACATTTTTCTCTGAAGCTTTAGGCTATAGAGAAAGCACGAGTTTTTTTGACTGGAACCCTCTCCAGAGCTAGGCCATTTGTTTTCAACCGAGTATGTTACAATTGATACGCATTTTCCTTCCCCTTTCTCAGTTTCATAGGAGGGGAAAACAAGACAGTTGGAAATCCACATCTGACCGCTCTGACAGCTGCTCTCAGAAAGGTTTTCCCGTCTAACATGGACTACAATTTTTTCTGGTTAGTGAACAAGTATAATGTTACTTTTCACATTCCTTAAAGTAAGGAACTGAAACTGCATGATATATAAGAAAAAAAAGAAAACATAAACTCATAAAAAACTACTAACGTTGTTTGAAAACACATAAATTCAATATAAATTCTGAAGTTCACGCAAGCGGTTCATTTTCTTTCCTAACATGATCTAGCAAGTAGAACATTTTATCTCATTGCAATCTTTTTCTTCTGGAGATTTTTTTTCAGAGTCCTCCATACATTTGTGAACTTCCTTAAAGATAAGTTACTGGGCTCAACATGTATACTTAAAGCTTTGCTGATACATAGATTTGTAGGATTAGAATACTAAAATCCAGATATTGAGGATACATTCACATGGTTCTGAACATAACTGAACAAAAAAAGAACAAACAGAAAATATGCCACTAAGGAAAAAATAAACTGAAAATAGCAGAGTCATCTGCTATTTTTTTTAATATAGGCTTGTTTGAATCTGGTCTCGTCACCATGTTGGACATTCAAAGATCAACTTGCTTGACCTGTTTTGTTGGGGTTTTTTATCTTGATTTTCAGTATGCAATCACCCTCCTTAAGTTCATCTCTCTACTGTAATACAGTACCATACAACCTCCTCCCACTTTTCTTCGAGTCCATCCCCAGAATCCCCACCTCTCTCTGCTGGACTCCAGCAGTGTGTCTGTCTCCAATCCAGATCAGCATCTACTAGAACTGTGAAAACTCACTTCAGCATAACAAAAGATGGGGAAAAAGGGCAGGCAAAAACCATACCATAAAATAAACCAGAGTGCAGGTTCTCAAAAAGTTTGTAATGTGGGGATTGCAAACAGAAAATAGCCTCCTAGACCTCTGGTATGTGTCTATCACTGCCTTTTCATGTGACGCTGAATAGCTGATGATTGCTATAGAATGAATTGCTCTATATGCATGGCTTAAACAGAAGGCAACCACAGGCTATCAAGCACCTCAGCATTGCCACAATTCAAATAACGTCACATGCTATGGCAGATCTCTATGGAAATTATTTGCTTCTTATGGAGGTAGCTCTGTTTATGAGCTGTAAAGCGTTTTGAATGAGATGTCTGCTCTTCAAATGTTACTTCTGGCCAGACTTTTGAATGATACCTCAGGGAGCAGTTCTGGACAAAGAGAGGAATTGTCTATAAAAGTTTACAAGAGGCCATTCTTTAAACATATCTTATGCTGTACTTGATCATTTTGTACATTTTCACCAATGCACAGCTACCTCTCTGTGGTCTCAACTCATGAAGCCAGAAATTTGTCAGGTCTTCACACATTTTTTCCACTTCATGTCCACTTGTACTCTGGGACTGGGGGAGTCTTGGGTATTTTGGACAGCAGTACACAAGCTCTTTGGAGGTCTGCTCCTTTTCACATATCTAGCAGAGTACATTAAAAAAAAAAATAAAAAATTAGGGTTGCTCATTTTTACATTCATTTACATAGTGTGATGTACAAGAACCGGGAATTCCTTTCTGTAACTACTGAGTCAGTCACAGATGACATAAGAGTGAGCAGATGCTAGAGCTACAGTAGAATTTAAAGCCACTGGATTCCCTAACCTGTCCATCTCAAATGCACCCCATTTAGTAGAGGTAGCAGGAGCCTTAACAGACCTCTGAGACAAGTTCAGTGACATGAAGCCAGTGGGCGAAGTATTATTTATGTACACAAATGGCAGAATTAAAGCTTTTGAAGGCACACAGTGAGAATTTCTCCACTCTTTGCATCCCAGATTTTGCAGCCGTGTGACATAGCACCTGCTATGAAATAAGTTCCAGGCCTGGAAAGCCTCCAGGATCTAAAACAGGTGTTAATGCCAGTAACTGAGCCACAGTGGAAATCTCAAGTCCTGCAGGGTAGCCATAAAACTGAAGACGAGAAACAAATAAAAAATAGACTAAGAAACTATATAATTTATCAGAAATTTATCAACTTTATCATAAATAACTGTTTAAAATAGGTTCAAATAGCAACAGTTAAGTCACTGACACCATACACAAATCTTGCTCTGTTAGAAATTGCAAGTTAAAATGAGGTGATTGACTAAATATCATATTCTTCCTTCTTCCAGTATCACAAACAGCAGATCATAGCATTCTCCTGTCTCATCCCCATCTGCCTGTAGGTTACAAATTTTTTTTGTTTATTCATATTTGCCAGTGAAAGATCTGAAAGTTTGGGGAGTGTAAAATCTGCCAAACAATGCCAGGAATGTAACAGATGAAGCCCTACAGATACATTATTAGTTTTTCTGTAAATGGATTAATGAAGGAAGATAGAAATGTATTTTGTGTGTAAATGGGACACAGTGCATGACCTTTCAAGAGTAAAGAGCAGAATTGCTGAATCAGTACAGCAGTTCACCCAGGTCTTGACTCTGCACCTTCGAAATCAACAGAAGTTTTGTCACTGACTTCAATGGTACAAAGGTGTACTGTGGTAATAGCTGAAGCTTCATAGATGAGTGCAAGAAATGCCACAGTGGAGTATCAGGAAACCAATTTAATAAGTCAGCATATCCCTCAAGTATAATATACTGCTCAAATATCAAATCTTCTGCCTTTCAAAGATAAGACTCCCTACAACAGGAACCACAGAATGATCACACCTGTGGAGAAAAAAAGGCAAAAAGAAAGAACTTACAAACAGTAAATTTGTGCTGCTACTCAGAAACTAGGTCATTTTCTTCACTAGTTTTCACTAGGTTTGCTCTGGGAATAAGACTCATAAATATGTGTGTGTGTATATATATATGTATATTACAAAAACACAAAGTAGGATGTTGTACTTTGCATCTTTTATTGAAACTAACATTCATGCTTCATCAGACACAGACCATTTGCTATTTAGTACAATTTTAAGCTCCTTTTCACAGTTCCTGCTGTGGAATTAGAGTTGTGCCTACACTTGGATGTCAGAGCTTCAGAGCAGAAGTCAGGCACATGCACCAGGACACAAGCGTTTCAAAGCACGCTCATCAAAACCTGATTTCGGAACAGTCTCCTAGAACTGGTCATTCCCCCCAGCAACCACATTTATAACTCTGCATCATCCATAAGGCTGAGACTGATAAATACACTGAAAAGGTCATGTCATGGAGCAGTTGCTAAAGGGATACTACTAAGGGACATAAGTAATAAGTCATGCAGGAAAAATTTACTCACTAATCTTAACACTCTTACAGTCCTTCTTTACAGAAAGGCAAAATAGCTTTCTGGAACAGAGGATGCCCCTGTCTAGCTACTACTTTCAGTACCTTCCTTTTTAAAGTCTTCTGCTGCAACATACTATTTGGTACATTTTTGTTGTTAACTTGGGCCTTTTACAACTACAGATGAAAAGAGGATGAGGATTTTCACAATGTGTTATACAGGTCCATTTCACCATGATGATTACCTGGCTTTCCCAAACATAAGATGTGCATAAGGTGACAGTGAGATAATTTCCAGTGACTCTGACATTCTTCTCAGCATTTGGGATATTACAAATAACATGGCTTTTGTTTTGTCAACAGTTTTAATTAATCCATTTACTATTTCATTACAACCCTGTCATAGCACATGTAACATCACAAACACAACTGAAACTGTTTTTCTTCTTTGTATTTCTCCTTACCTCCTAGAACATAAAACCAAACAGAGATATACCTGTGTGATGTAAGGGGTAACTCCAGAAATGAGTGCAATAAACACTTTCAAACCATTTGTTGTCTGTTGCAGCAAGGCATGGATATTGGAAACTCATCTTGGATACAGACTGTCTTTTTACCATCAAACGTGTATTTAGAAACAAAGTATATGGAACATCAGCTTACCTCACAAGATAAAATGATGGAAATATTTGTTTTGGCAGAACTCACAGGGAAATGGTTACTGTTTTGTAGGAAATTTTTAAAGATAAGGTAAGGCTTGGCTCATCAAAAAAGTAAACTAAGCTTCAACAGCAAACAAGCCAGGAAACTAAGTTTCTTTATTAGTCTTTTTTGCTGTTGTTTTTCCACTCAGTGACACAGATCATTTAAAATGATAACCAGTAGCTGAGCTAAAAGTAATCTCCTTATAAAGAGCAGCTTTAGGAGGGCAGAAAACTTTACCAGAAATATATTCTGCTGCTATAAACTTTCAAATGCAAGTGCCATGAAATCTGAGCATCTGGCTACAAGAGTGCCCCCAGCCGACGTGCTTGTTTCTATCAGTTTTTCCTGTGCGCTGATGCTGTAACAGCACTGAAAGGGACTCATATCAAGCTGTTTAGGACCTGTGTTCCCAGTGCTCTGGAGCGACAGCTCATCCCCTGAAAAGCCTGTGATATCCATACAAATTCCACTTCAGCACTAGGAAAGAGCAGACTGCAGAGGATGTACACATCAGCCCAGATTTGTCTCTTACCCAGTCCAGTGGCCTTGAATGGGAAAGAAATCAGCTTCCACACAAACCACAGCTGATGGATGCTGCACTGAAGCCTCATTCTGCTGGGACGTCAGGACAGTCTCAGCAGCTAGGCTAAGGGGCAAGGAGGGTGGTTTTGGAGGAGGCTTTTTTGTTTGTTTTACCATTAGCTAGGAGAGTGGAGGAAACAAGGGATGACTTTAGTGGAGAGGAAGATGCTTCAAAGAAAGATTTACTGAAAGTAGGTTTCATGAATTTGCTAGAGTATTACACAGGTGCTCTTCTGTACATCTTCAACAGATGTTTCACTTAAAAGCATTTCTTCTGCTACCAATATTTGCCAAGTAGAAAAATATTTTTAAAAAAGGTATGCTAGGAAGCAAATGAGAATTTGTAAGTTAGCAAGATAAACCAGGCCACTAGGCTGAAGAAATGTTCAGTGATTGAACAGGTATTTCTCAGCCTTTATTCTGATCTCTTGCATTTCCTGGAGAAACAGCCAGATCTCTCTTTTGGCCCAAAGAAAGGTTCAGTCCAGGACTGGAGGTATACATGATGTTTCTGGCTCCACCACTTCGAGCCAAACACGCCTACTCTTGGGCAGTGCCAACAAGGACACAGTGCAGAAGACATAATCCCTCATCTTACCCATAAATCCACCCCTGAAGTGTAGGCTTTGACTTCACATAGCATCTAGGAGTACAGTCCACCTATTTCTGCTATCAATCTGCCAAATCTGACCTAACTACATACCTAAAGCCTAGGGAGGTCAGCATGCATGCCTTGCGTCCATGCTGCCTGTCCTGAATTGGCCTCAGGAGTCTCACTTACAGCCCATTTACATTGCTGAAGGCCCAGGTGTAACCAGCACATATCTTTTACTTTAAGACAATGGAAACCAAGAGATATATAATAACTACTATTATAGGTAGTTATATATATAAGTAGTATTATACATAGGTAGTATTAAGGTAGACACTGTTCTTTAAAAATTAGCTATAAAGAACTCTGAAACCTCAATAGAAGTCTGGCTGTCAAACCATCTGTTCTGGATAATGAATCATCACTAGTTAATTCATACAAGTTTCTCTAGGAACACTTGCAAATAACTGAGGTCAAGACGAACATAACCTGCTCATAACTGACTGAGAAACTTGGCATGGAGTGAATAACGTATTTGCTACTCATCCACCTCTTCCTTTCAAGAACTAAGACAATATTCTTGTCACCACCAAGACTTTGCTATTAAAAGATGCCTGATTGACTACTACAGCTCTCCAGGTACGCACTGTTGTTGTTGCATCCATTGCAGTGATCATCCTGTACAATGAGGCAGGACAGATATGTCCCTGACATGCAAGTATACCAGGAAGAGATACTAGAAAATGTTTAAACACATCCTTAGGCCTGTGCTCAAGGGCAGGCCACGAAGCTTCAAGTGCTCAGGATGTTACAGGACAGAAGGCTTCTTCCCCAGAAGCTGTGTGATATCTTTCAGCCCAGTGAAGAAGTACAGATTCTACTTCAGGCAGCAGGATTTGGGTTTGTTTGGTTTTGGGTTTGCATTTTTTTGTCAGTTTGAATTTAATAGGGAATACAAGTGTATTTTCAATTGCTGCCAGAGGGAGGAAAATCACCACCTGCCATTTTGGAAGTTGTACAGTTGAAGGGCTGGCTGCTCCAAACATGTAATCAAAAGCTAGGAATCCCCAGCTAGCTGTTCCAGCTTATTAAGGGTGAAAACGTTTTAAAGACCTATGATTCCAGCTGTCTGTGTAATTTCTTTTCATAAAAAGAAGTCAGACCAGCCGTAGCTTGTTGTTTCCTAACAACTTAAAGCAAGTGGCTGAAAGAGCCATCTTCTCCATAACGTTAACAGGCCAGTCAACAATGCCCTCTGCTATAAATCTTCTGCTCCGTAAGGAATAACATAGACAGGGGCTACCCATGGCGCTATGCTTTGATTTCTCCTTATTATTGTTACCTTGTAGACTTAATAGGCATTCTGGGTCTATTTATTTATATATAGACTAGATTGTTAGTCAGGTGGAAGCTGTGTTGACACTACTTAAACCCAACAGGCAAGATTAAAATCATTGCCATGATGAAAATGATATTCTGACTGCCTATGGCACTCCAAGCACAGCAAGTTAGGACATTAACCTCTGTAAAGAATACAAAACAAAATGTACGAAAGAGATAAAAAACATGTCCCCCTCCTCCTCCCCCAAGCCCAGAATTTATCTAGTGATTTTCAAGTCAGTCAAAAAAAAATAAAAGGCACACGATGAAATAGCAAACAAGCACTTTTTTCCAAGCTTTGAATTAATTCTGAGTACCGCTGCACAAGAATACCCAGAATTAATTCAAAGGCTGGGATGGAGGCTTGAGGTGGTAGGATAAAAGCACACCTCCATTCCGGTTTTTCTTTTTAGCACAGTGTTAACCAAGGAAGAGGCAGAAGAGGCAGAGAGGCAGAAGCTACAATAGTTACAGGCTGGTTTTTGCTCTTACTGCAATGGAATACTTCAGGTGCCACCTCCTGGATAATCAACCCTACTGCACTGGGCTAGACTTGTTTCCCATCTGCCTTCGTAAATCTTCTAAATACAGACGAAACCGGTTCTCCTTTAACTGTGTTCTTATCCTAGTCCAAACAGGTGCTTTACTAACTACATTTTTCACCAGTGGTAAACAGTGACAAACAACACTGTATTTTCAGCCTTGATCCCAAGTCTGCATGCAGGAAACCGGAAAAGACCGAGAACTGGGATGCAACGTTGAAGGAAAGTAACAGGTCCAGTGGAGGATGGGATAGGTACTACAGACCCACCTACCCAACAAGATGGCACTACTGAACTAGGAGGATCTCTTCTGCCCATCTGCCAAGTCCTGTGAAGTCTAGCCTTCACAGCGAAGATCAAGAAGCTAAAAGGAGAGATCCTTGATGATTGGTAGCAATGCATTCAGACATTTTACCTACATGATGGGGTAAAACCAGTCATTAAATAACACAGGTCGAATACAGGTCTGTAGTGAGGAAAGAAAGATATTTACACATGTATTTCTTCATTTGATGGCTATCATGACAATGTAGCTTGGTCACGGGTGATAGCTGAGCAGTAGCAAGAATGACGTGTATGTCTCTGGGTGACCAGTACATTACAGCACAGCAGCTACAGCCTTTGAAATTCTGCACCTTGTTCAAATGGGGCTATGACCCTAAAGTAGATATAAAAGAAGAGCATTTTGGGCCTCTTTGAACAGGAATTTTTAGGGTCACTGCATCTACCTATCTATCTGTTGTAATGCCCGAATTAAACTACAAGAGAAAATGCTTATGATAAATACAGATATTTCACTCTGGTGTCTCAGGCTAGAACTAAAAACTGTAGGATTCTACTAAGAAAACTGAAATAAATTAAAAAAAAAAAACAAAACCAAAACATCCTGGACGTTTTTAGACCTTACGTCTCAGGGCACCCTTGTCAACAGAAACTGTGAGAACATGACAATATATCTCCCTACTCATCAACCCCACTCGACTCTGCTGGACAAGGCATAGGTCACAGTTGAATATTTGACCTAAACAAAGCATCATGCTTAGTTAAAAACAGGCCCACAGAAAGTGGAAATCACAGGTACAACTGCCCCTGTAACCACAGCCATCAGTAGCATCCAGTCTCTCTCATCACAAAATACGTTGCTTTCACCGGTGTTCCACAGTCCCTGTCAGTTTTATCTCCTCAGTACAAGTCTCCAGCAGCTCAGGATATATTCTGACACTGTGAAACAAGTATATCACACTTTCAGGAAGTGTGAGTTCTTCAAGCAAGGCCATGGCTGGATGCTGTATTCAAAACCTCTGTTCATGGATGAGAAGGCCAGGGAAGCAGAGCTGTAGACTTAATCCCCAGGCTTATAAAGAAGCAGCACTACTTCATTGTACCATAACATATCACATTTACTTCCAGCCAAGCAAGACAACACTTACATAAAAAAAGCACACTACAACAAAAATTGCTTGTACATTTGAAGTTTGCCTTTTACTCTCATAATCTCTCTGCACATTTTCAGTTGCTGGGCTTTTTCTTTTTCTATGTATGCTAGTGACTTACCCAGTGCTCTGCATCTGCACAAACCCAGTGTTTGTCTCCCATGTAAATCAGGCTTGGGATCTCTGGCTTAGAAGCATAAAGATTATTAAAATACTAACATTCTTTCCTGAAATTCCTAATATCTTAGACAATGAGACAAGGTGGGGAAATCAGCACACTCAACAAATCAACATAATGAGAATCAGAAGAGCAGGCTTAGGAGGTTTATCTGTTTTGTGACTCCTCTCTAACGGGATCTAGCAGCCTAATTATCAGGTTCTTTGAATAAGTCCGTTTTTTCCTATTTACCTCTAAATCTCAAAGTGGTTCTCCATGACCCTGCTAACACAATTTCCCACTTCTTTTTCATCCATATTGCAGGACAGTGAATTCCCTCCTAGTATTAAGCAGCCCTGTTCACATGAGACGAGCGCAGTCACTCACACTAACATCACATCCTCTGAGGTTTCTAACACTAAATATCAGCCATTCATTCCTGTCCAGTATTTCTTCCCCACTAGTCCACATTCATAGACTCCTTTTTCCCAATCCTGATGCCAGTCTCTCAAGAACCTTCTGACTCCCTACTTCCATCTGAGCTCTTTTCCCAGCCACTGCCAGCTTTGCCTCCATGATCTAATAGAGGCAATTCTACTTATTAGCAATTTCAAAGCAGTTTTCTAAGATGGGCATTATACTCTTTTGGCCTCTGCCATCCACTATATAGGTTTGTATATAAGCTACAGTCATTTGCAAAGCACTTTGAAATTATTCTTAATGATATGCACTGCATACATAATATATATTTATTTACAATCTGTATCAATGTTATACCTAGATCTCACAAAATACTTCATAAGTTTAAGGGATTGTGACAATTTTCTTACAAGCTTCAATTTTTTTTAAAAAACAAAGCTAAACAAAACAAAACAAAACAGCAAGCCAACGTCCTTCAAATTATTTAGTCAGCCTTTGATCAAATCTTAGAAATATAGGCCAAATTGAATTAACCCAATTACTCCTCTCTCTCCCTGCTTCACTCTGTGTTTCAGTCACTTGTCCCTAAGACAAAGCATGGTTTAAGGTAAAAAAGCTTTTCATCTGTCTGGGAATAAAGGGCTTGTTGAAACAATGCTGTTTTCATTTTGCGGCTGACCTTGCCTTCATTTCCTTTCACTCTTTATTTGCACATCACTACAGCAATGTTACTAAAGAAGGGAGACAGATAGCAGACTGTTGTAAGAAAATAACATCCAAGAAAGTACATGTAATTTACATGTAACTGTTAGGCACAGAAATTTTTTGAGGCTTTTCCTTCTTCCCACTAGCTGTTCGAGGAATTTACAGCATCCTTCATGGCTGATCTCACACCCATCTCTTCAGCTCACAGAAAACTGTGGGACACTTGCTTTCTTTTAGCACTCTTATAATGTGCAAATCTGACACAGGAGGATGGTATTTTACTGCAGTTTCCCAAGGGCATCAATTAGTTTCTTTCATCTACACTTTCTTGGTAGGCAGGAGTGACACTTGGTCACACTGAAGAAGAGATACCAGCATTAGGGCTCTGAAATACACAAACAGCATTGTTCTTCTCAAGAAACCCATGTAAGGAATAAACATGAGCTTGAGCTCAAGGAAATGCAGTGTAGCACAGCTGCAGGGTTAAATATGTACACAGGTTATTTTTCTGCTTCATCATCCAGATCTGCAAGTAATGCAGCTCAGAACTGATGCTGCATCACCTTGAGGAATTCACAGCTATGCAACATCAGTCAGCCAGATCAAAGATCCACTGCTAGAGGCAATAACGTTTTGGTCTCAGCTTGCCATGTTTCAGAAATGTGGTTTCCCTGTAAAAGCCAGACTACTGAACTAGCAAATTCATCAAGCTGTTTCTTTCAATTAGTCATCATGACGTGCAGAACAAGTTTTAGCACTTCTCAACATTCTGTACAGGTTAGAACTGCTTTCTGAAGATCATCTTGAAGTAGCAAGGCTGGAGGGAGCATCAGGTAAGTCAATGTCATTAAAAACACTTGCATCGACTTTTGTCAAAGTGAAACTGCTGATTGTCCATTAATGCGCTCACCATCTTTCCACACATTCAAGACTACTTCACAAGCAGACCTTGAAGCACCTATTTCCTTTGGTTTTGTACTTCTTGCTCAAATTAGAGTAAGAGAAAACACACTTACGTAGTATTCTCATTCACAACCTTTAGTAGGAAGAAAATGTGTTCTGATTGATACCATGTTGATAGGGGTTATGAATGCCTACACACATTGTTTCAGAAACAAGGAAGCTTTGCCACACAAAAAAAATACATTGCAAATCAACCTAACAAAAGTCAAACCAGAACCTCTGCATTCAAAATAATTTACAATACTATACTTAAAGGAAGCTGATTATTAACTGGGACAGCTCCCTAGGATATAGAGCAGGGAAGTAAAAAATTATGTTTAGGTCCTCCATCTCATTACAGGACAGAGAAGGAGCAGTTGTTTGCTAGCAAAGTGATAGCAGCAAGACTTCTGGGTACTTATCTAGACAACTTACTGAAAAGTTTCAGACTAAGCAATATCAGCATAAGAGGCTAGAGGATGAATTTTGGAAAAACTCTAAGACTATCATGTATACTAGCTTAGCCAAGGTAAAGTAAAGGGAAAAGAGAGTAAGTGGATGTAAATATTTGAAGGGAAGAAACATCAAAGGAAGAAGAATCTTTTGCTGAAATAGAAAGCTTGCTATGTTGAACAAAAAGACAAAACTAAAATCAGGACATTTAATATGATTATTACCAAAAATAGTTAATGCTAAAATACATCAGGCTATGGAAAATACCACAAACAGAACTGAAACTTCACATGTATAGAGAGAAAGAAAAAAGCAATATTTTTATCTATAATCATTCTGCAGCAGAAATGAGATGATATAGAAACTACTAAACAACAGTGACCCTACAGCACTTTTGCCACAATGTTTCTAACTAATCGGACTGCCAGTGTGTCCAAAAACCGTAAATGTTTAAATGCTGCATTGGTAATAACACTAAATAACTGTTTTCTTAAAATGTTGGAATCTTGGCAGGCCCTTGAAATCATTGACACACTTTTCCACTTCATGTAGGCATGTCCAAAACATTGAGAAATACAGCTGGAGGGTATTTATGCAACCGTTCAGAATTAAAGTTTCAGGCAGTTTTCTCTCAGTTTCAGCCTCCCTACTGATATGCCAAAGGGAGAGAGTCCCACAGCAACCACAACAGAATGCATATCCTTTGTGATACACCACCACACCACACAGGGCAAACCAGTGTATCCTATACATTAAAACAGAGATGCTTCACAGGCGATGCCGCTCCCCTGCAGCACCGTGGCAGCACGGAGATCGTGCCAGGAGAAACTCTCAAGGTTTTTAAATTATTCATAGCTATTTTCATTATTCATTCCATTATTATTAAAACAGGGAAAGTGTGACAAAGACTGCAGATTTTCAGATAGATCTGCAGAACAAAATGGCAGAAAGCCTGCAGCCTAGCTGTACACAGGATTAAAATGAACCGGCTACAGAGACAGACACAGTCCTCCCTGACCTTAACGACGCTGATGTTTACATATGAACATCCCCACTCGGCTGCAGATAAAGAATGACAGACAATACTACAAATTAGTGAAGGTCAATAGAGCAGGAGGCTGCAGTTAGTCAATTACAAAAGCAAACGCTTTGCTAAAGCACCAAGTCCTGTGTTTTCTCAGTATAATCAACTCCCTGAGTCATGTAGTCTAATAAAATTGACCTGTTTTTTCTTTGTCTAATTGACTGATGCCTGGAATTGCATGAACTTTAGGTGTGCTAGAATGTAAGTCTTAATATCATGTAGCAAAAGGCAGACATCTAATTAGTCTGTCTTCAGGTCTAATGGCTGCTTCTGCAATGTGCAGTTCCATCCAACCATGACAAAATCTTTGCTTTGAAGGTGTTTACAAAGACAAAAAGAATTGTTTACAAGCTATGTATGAACTCTACCGGGTGCTAGTAAAGTTGCTATAGCAAAACAGTTCTTGTGTGACAGACAAGTACTGAATTATAAACAAAAGCAAAAAAAACCCAAACCACTTTCCTCAGATGAGATTGTGTTCTCTCTGGCTGAGAGATGAAGAATATTGAGAAGTTAATTTTCTTGAAATAGCAAGGCATAATAATTTTCCTGATTCATTCCTGAGAATAAGTCATTCAAAATCCTAAACAGCCTCGCAGATCTTTTTTTCCCTTTAGTGTTGCGGGTCATCTACGTAACTTTTTGAGCCCTTTAAAAATCTATATAGAGTTTCAAGATTTTCAAGGGGTTTTTTCTACACATTTCCTATGTATTTTGAGCTTAACTTAAACTGGTCTTCCAATGGAATAACTCAAAGCTTGCTAAGTGGCCACAGCTGCTGTTGCTGCTTCATGGCTCCTCCTTTAGCCAAGGTATTTGTGTGTGCACTTGAGCTTAAATACCATTGCTGAGCTTTAACTGAAATAAAGTTGGACACTGGTCTTGAGTACTATTTGACACTCAGATTTTCAAAGGAACTCAGGGACACTCAAATCTGATTGGAAGGGTTGATGCCTAACAAAATCTCAGTGCAAACCAGAAGATACCTTGCTGTTTATTGGCCATGTCTCTGAGTAAAAAGTAGCTGGACATGGAAGGCCCACTAGATTTATTTTTACTCAAGGCTCTGTGACTCTCTTCCCCTCAAACTATACTCATTGAAGTTAGAAATTGGAAAGTAGCTGTGTAACTCCACTGCTATATCATTTGCAGTATGAGAAGATGGATATCATTAAAAAAATCATTAAAAAAAGAAAGAGAAAAAAGAAACAAACTCCAAAAGCTTACTTTCTGTGTACAGTTCCCTATGCATTCACAACAATATCATGTAGTTTCTGCTTTGGAAAAACCAATTGCCTAGGGTTACCACTGACAAACTCTGCTTGAAAATATGTTACAAATAAAGCTCCTCCAACAGTGCACCACAGCGCACAGCCCCTGCAAAGGAATTCTTCTGACACCAGAAACTATAGACCAAGAGACTGAAAAGCACATTCTAGAAAACTCAGAGCAAAAATACAGCCTTCATTTACGCATGGATGGTGACAAAGTATACATACTCTCTTTCTGTCTAATCACACACAATATTTTATATGTATGCTTACACATTCTGACATATATAAATAAAATATACAACTTGGAAAATCAACTTCCAAATCCATTCAGTTTTGCATTGTTATTGCTATATTAGTACTTTCTCTGCTCCACTAAACCTCTATCTGCATTTTTCAACAGTCCCTCTCTTTTGGCTGGGAAATGTCCTAGTTATTTTCCTTCTCTCTCAGTTGCACAGTTACCGATGCCTCACTAACACATTTCCCTTGAACTGATATTGCTTCTCAACCATCTCTATGTTCCCCAGCGTCATACTGCTATTTCTGGGCTAAACAGTGCTTTCTATCACCACACCATCCCCTAAGAGGCAAATAAATTTATTTCCTATTTGTCATTTCTTTTACCAGGGGGCTTTTCAGTTAAAAAATCAAAATTTGTTTTCAACATTCTTAAAAACAGCACACTTAAAATGCGCACCATGAAACTCAAGTTTTTTAAGCAAAAGCTTCAGTGCTCACATACGTTGAGAAGCAAGCATCCAATGCTTCTAAAAAGTACTAAAACAATACTTCATGCTGCCACATAAGGCTATCTAGATCTACAATAAAAGTCCAGAGAAAATGGAATCCCTTCAGTCACTGACAAGAGCCTGTTACATTCATGAACTGTCATGGATAGAAACATTTTAGAAGAGAGAGAAAAAGGGAAAATAAGTAGACTTTACATCTCCTGTTATCAGATTTAGTATATTGTACAGGTCATTCAATTCCAGCCAGTTCCACTGACAGGTCTTAGAAACCTTTAAGAAACTTTAAAGCTCCTCTTGGACTAACTCTTCTGTAGTTTAAGGGAGTTCACACCAGGCACTGGTCTGACAACATTAGCATTGTCATGCATAGTCAACTTTTACATAAATACTTTCATTCCACTGAAAAATCTGCTTATACGATAACATCAACAAAAACCAAGTAAACATCAGAAGCCTAGGCACCTACTACCCACAGCCACAAATTAAAACAAATGATTAGTATAAGTGACTTTTAGCAGGATTAGTGGTCAAAAGTATGAGATTCCCTTGGGATCTTTAGGGAATCAGAGCCCAAAGTTTCCTTTTAACAAAAGATGGTACTTTTGTACTAGACAGAATGTTAACAAATATGAAGGCAAAATTTGGAAAGGTTTTAAAAAAAATCCAGCTTCATTCACTGCCCAACATTAACTGTGTTTAAACTCCTTTCCCAAGGAAGGAACAACATTGGTTTTGTGATACTACAGTCACTGCTGATGCAGTAAAATTTTATGTTAAATAAAATTATGTTCAAGAGAATGTGTTAACACATCTTTCCTTTGGCCATCACAGTCTTTGTCTCATTGTCCAAAGAGTCATGATAAAGATACAGGGGGAAAGTTAAGAGGAAAAGGAGAAACAAGTGTCCTCACATGTCGTCTGTGCCTTAAGGTACCTGGGTCCTGCTACGCACATTGGCAGGATCCAGTACTTCCTACTGTACTGGGTATGTGCTGCATGTGGAGCTGGCCAAGTCCAGAGAGGCGACACCAGGAGGACTTAGGCTTTCACTGACCACACTGAACAGACACAAAAATCACCTGTGAAAGACTTTGGTAAATACTTACAGCTCTGTGCCTAAATTCACTGGGCACCATGCATACCAGTTAAGTCTCCACCCCTTTGAGCCCCTTTAGAGTGCACCAGTTGTGTCCATATTGGAAAAGAGAAGGCTTGTTTCCAGTTTGTCTAGAGCTTGCATCCAGCAATAGAGCTTCCTCAGAAAGGGAAGCTGACACAAACCAAAGCTGGGGCCTGATGTGTACCAATATACAGATGATCAAGGGAAAGGGTTTAAGTGAGAAGACAAAAGAGCACCAACATGACCTTACAGACTCACCCTCACATATCTCCTATAATACAGTTAACAAATCCTGAGCTGGCTTTTGTATTTTATAGCCCAGTAAGAGCTCTATAGAAACTTATGATCCGATAAAATGTCAGTTAACATACATGAAGGCCAAAGAGGTCCCAAATGGGAAAATCAGTGAGATCTTCCTAAAGAGCAAATTTAAAACATAACAGCTCATAGAAAACAGATGCCATGGCAGCACAAAATTGTATGTTGCAGCTTTAGTTTAAGACACAGCCTTATGAACCATAAAACGTTGTAATCTCATCTTCAGATATGAGGTCTTTGGAGCAAAGAAAATGGATCTTTGAAAGCAATGTTAATAAGAGAGTGGTTAGCACAGCAAGGCAAATGAAAGAACTAATTTCCATGCAATAAAACTCCAGAGACTCAGAGAACTAATTCTCAAGGCTGTTCAATCAAAAATTAGGCATACAAAAATAAAAGAAAGGATCTGATAATGTATTAGGTGGGAAAACTGGTACTCTTGTTTTTTAGCAACTTGTCAGACAGTAGCCAAAGGAAAGATATTTGAAGGCAGCCTTTCAGAGAGGTGGGTCGGCATATGCCCTAACTTGGGAAGAGGGCATGTCAAGAGAGACACCAAGCAGGTTAGAGTGTAATTCCTAACATAAAGGAGACGTTGAAAATCAAGGAAAAGACAACAGAAGAATTTGAAAGACTTAGGAAACCCAAGAGGTCCTGAAGGGGTATCTGCACTATTTTATGCTTTTGTAAAACATAATCTATGTTTGCAATTTATGAGAATTACAATTTTGCTATGGATAAATTGTGACCTGAGTGAGAAACTTCTAGGAAGACTACAGACCTGATTTGTGTTTCACAGAGAGACAAAAGTCTATTAAGAGAATAGGAAAAGGCACTGGTACAAGTTACTTTTTTTAATGCTGAAATTAGTTTGTTGATGTTTTTTTCTTCCCTGAGTACTTTCACAGAAACAATCTTAAAGACTAGCATGACCTACACTGCAGCTAACTGGATAGCTCACAGACTTGAAAAACATGACCACAAGACACTAACATCATAACCATGTTTAACATTAGCTACTCTGTGTTGCAGCTTGTCTGAAAGACGCGTGACCAGTTACCACATCTCACCCATCAAGAAATACTACTAGTCCACAACATTATCTGAAATCTTCTTGCTCATATCATTAATTAAAAATCATGCCCAACCACGTACAGTTTGAGATATAAGGACTAAAATATATTGACATATTTTGTTTTAGCCCATATTTCCTATGTTTTATTTGCTGAAGTTGAATCTGACCTGTTATCTGGAATTAATATTTTTAAAGTTAAATTTCCTGAAAGGAAATCAAAAGCTATAGGGAGTCTGAGTTACGGATACTCTTGCTAAAACTGTCATTAAATTTCAGTGGGATCACATCTACTTTCCTCAAATCATGCCATACATTCCCTGCAGCCTTAAGAATCCATGACCTATACATCACAGCATCAGAAATACTGTGTCATTTTTTATTAAAACAGACTTTTGATTCAAGGAACACTGAAATATAAATATGTCACAACGGTTCCACGTGCCAATGTGCTCTAAGTGCCATTAAATGTAAAATCTCTGGCATTACAGACCATCATTAAAATATTTTTTGTCATATTGAGTAGGTTTAATTAAAACTCAGTATATTCTGGAAGGCACACTGCAAAAGACAAGGGTAGTTCGCAAGAGCTGTACACAATTATTTCTATTCCGAACAAAAGTTCCCAGGAAGAAATTATTGGCTTCTTTAAAAACAGCAATCAGTTAAGACTCCAAGTCATGGGGAAATAGTGTAGAGTGGTATTTCAACCAGTTACCTTAGACACGTAGGAGAATCATAGAATCATAGAACATCTCAAGTTTGAAGGGACCCATAAGGACCATTGGGCCCAACTCTCTGCTCCCCACAGGACTACCTAAAACTGAACCATACGACTAAGAGAGTCATTCAGATGCTCCCTGAATGCTGACAGGCTTGGTGCTGTGACCACTTCCCTGGGGACCCTGCTCCAGTGATTGGCCACCCTGTCAGTGAAAAACTCTTTCCTAATGTCCAGTCTGAACCTCCCCTGACGTGGCTTCATGCCCTTTCCTCGTGTTCCATTGCTGGTCACCAGAGAGAGGAGATCAGCACCTCACCTCCGCCACCACCCTTCAGGAATCTGTAGGCTGTGATAAGGTCACCCCTCAGCCTTCTCCTCTCCACACTGAATGAACCAAGTGACTTCATCCACTCCTCCTAAGTCTTGCCCTCAAGGCCTTTCACCATCTTGGCCACCCTCCTCCAGGCACACTCTAATAGTTTGATGTCCTTCTTATATGGAATTGCTCAACATTCCACGCAGCACTCGAGGTGGGGCACACCAGTGCTCTGTAGGGTGGGACAGTCACCTCCCTTGACCAGCGTGCTGTGCTGGGCTTGATGCGCCCCAGGACACCGTTGGCCCTTTTGGCAGCCAGGGCACACTGTTGACTCATATTCAACTTGCCATAGTCATACACATTGATGAGATCCCCCTGAGCCTTCTCTGCTCCAGGTGAAACAGTCCCAGCTCTCTCTGCCTTTCCTCACAGGAGAGATGCTCCAGCCCCAGACAGACTTCTCCAAGGGGCACCCCGGAGATGGAGGACAGCTGTGAACTCAAAAAACTTGGGAAAACCACTGCAGTCATAAAACATTCTTTTCTAACTACAGTGGATGACAGGCTCTACCCAGAAGGAATAACTTGGCCTGTTATACCGTCTTTGAAGTCTGGTGCAAGGTAGAATTTGGCAAAGGGGATGGCCTGCCTTCTCAGCCTGGCTTTTCCATGTTACTGCCTGCTGCCTTTGCAGCAGCAAGATGCCACTTGTGCCCTGGGTCTGGGGTCAGCGTTGCACTAAGGAGCTGCCTTTAGCACCTGGTGCTCCACATACTCACATTTCTTCCCATCCAGGTCTGCTCAGGTGCTTGCATTGTGCACCAGCAGTGGGGGCAAAGTCCTGCTCCACATCATGTACTCGCCCCCCTTTCTCCTCCACACTCCCAGCCCTGCCATAAGATGCTCCCCTCCTGTGCCACTTGCTGCTTGCAGGGGAGAGGGAAAGAAGGAGGCATCCCCACAACTTCTCCATCTCGTAGCACTGAGGATAGTGTTTCTGCAATGGGGACAAGGGGCACCCCCAAAAAAAATGAGCCTGACACTGTCTTTGCCACTTGGTGCAAGGTGGCAGTTGACAAAGGGGCTGGCCTGCCTTCTCAGGTCAGCTTTTCTCCTCAAGGACCAAGGTCTCTGCTGTGTCCACAGCATGAAGCTTCCATGCAGTGGCATGTGCTGCGTCTGTTGTTTGAAGTGTCGCACTGAAGTTCAGCAGCCCCCCACATGCCAATGGTGCTGGCTGCTCTCTCCTGCAGAAGGCCAGGCCATGGCCATCACTTGGGAATGTGACTGCAGAGGTGTGAGGCTGCGCAGGGTGTGTCCCATGCTCCCTGAGAAGCCACTGAGCTTTATGAACAGAACGAGCAGAGCAGGAGATGACTGTCATGTCACAGCAAGACTTTGGATAATGTCCTCTACTCACACCCCTGGAGAGGGAGGACAGCTTGCAGAAGGAGTTCTGAGCCCTGTGCTGAAGGGGATCTCCCTAGGTCCTAGCAGGGAAGGGCTCCACTGGACGACTCCAGGCTGAGAGCACAGGCAACGCTGCCCTCAGCTAACGGCTTCTTGTGGTGCAGCAGGGGAAGTCCCTGGCCACGTCCAGGCTGTGACCAGACTCTTGGCCCTGCCATGGTGACGCCGGGAGCCTGCTGCACAGGCTCGCAGGGAGGGAGCCCAGCAGGCTGTCCCAGCTGTGCCCAGTGCATGGCCACCAAGGGCAGGGACGGCCCCCAGTCCCTGGGCACAGGGACAGCCTGGAGGCCAGCACTCCTAAAGGCCTTCCTGCTGTGTGGCCTTCCACTGTGACACGAAGCCCCGCCACCCTGCTGCCACAGTGTCCCCCCTCAGCAACGCAGCATCACCAAGCCCGGGCAGGACGAAAGGGGCACCCTCTCGCGCCCCACCGCCAGCCTGCCAGCCTGCGCCACGGGACAGAGCTGGCCAGGGGCTGCCCCACGGCACGGGAGAGGACCTCTTGGAGCGGCCAGTGGGATTAATCAAAGGGGTTCAGAGGGGAAGAGTCGAGGCTGGATGAGGCTGCTGGAGCTTTTCTGCCACAGTCCCAGCTCCTGGCAGGGCCACGTTCCAAGCTGCACCTGCTGGATGGAAATCCTGCTTCATCCCTCCTTTGGGGAACAGAGACAAGCTCCTGGGGAGATGAGAAGTGCCACAAACACCCGGAGGTGCCCACAGCCGTCAGGCCTTTTCACCTGGATAGCAGTGGTGAAGGTTGGCTTGGTGGCCTGCCAAGAACATGGGAATGTGTTCTCAGTGCTTGAGGGAGCGCTGCAGGGATCATCGTCCTCATTCCCTGCACAGCCAGTGGCAGCGGCCCTAAGGAAGGGGCTGCAAAGACATTGCAAGGGATATGAGGGCCAGCACCTTCCCCTAGTGCTTTGGAGCACCCACTGGTGTCCTGCCAGGCAGGGGAAGGATTCTCAGCCCCAAGGTCAATCCGTCTGCGGCTTTTTGCCACTTTTGGAAGTGCCTGAGATGGACCTGGGTTGCAGGAGGGAAGGGGCTGCGCAGTGGTGGCATCCCTGGTAGGTGTGACCACCCGGTGGGGCCAGGAGGCAGGTCTTGCTCACATGCTCTGGGAACAGCTGATCGCCAGCTCTGGTGTCAGGAAGGAATTTTTCCCTCTGGGGCAGACTGGCTCTGGTCCCCAGGGGGTTTTTCCCTTCCTCTGCAGCATGGAGCATGGCCCCTTGCCAGGGCTCCTCTGGGCCACTTTGGGTAAGCGACTGCTGGCTGCTCTTGCAGCACCAAGACACCACTGGTGCCCCGGGTGTGCGGTCAGGAAAGATTTTTTTTCCCCTGGGGCTGACTGCCACTGGTCCCCAGGGCTTTTTTTCCTTCCTCTGCAGCATTGAGCAGAGCCTCTTGCCAGGGCTCTTCTGGGCCGATTTGGATAAATCCCTGCCTGCTGCTCTTGTAGCGAATAGAAGCGGCTCTTGCAGCCTGAAGACACCACTGGCGCCCTGGACCTGGGGTCAGGAAAGAATTTTTCCCTCTGGAGGGACTGGCACTGGTCCCGGGGGCTTTTTTGCCTTCCTTTGCCACACTGAGCACGGCCCCTTGCCAGGGCTTCTCTGGGCCATTTTGCTTAAGTGTCTGTCTGTGTTCTTGCACCACAAAGACATTGCAGGTGCCCTGGGTCTCCTGGGAGCTGCCACTTTTCAGCTGTCCCAGCATTCAGTGGAAGTGCTGTTTTGTCCTTGATCTGCTGTTCACGTCATGCATGTGCTGGTCTCGGCCTGGGAGCCTTGTACTGCAGCCGTGCTGTCAGCAATGGCGTGTATGTTCATGCCCACAGGCCTGGCAGCAGCCTGGCATTGCTGAGAGGGCTGGCTGGTTGCCCAAGCCTAGCCTGGGTCAAGGTGTCTCAGCAGCCGGAGTGCAGGGCATGTTCAGCTGCTGCTTCCTGGCCACTCATGCTCACCCTCAGGGACGCACTGAGAGCTGCCTCCAGCACCTCGTGTTCTACATACCCAGGTTTCTTCCCATCCAGGTCTGCTTAGGCGCTTGCATGGTGCACCAGTGGTGGGGGCAAAGCCCTGCTCCACATCACATACTCGCCCCCCTTTCTCCTCCACACTCCCAAGCTCTGCCCTGAGATGTTCCTCTCCTGCACTACTCATAGATTGTGGGGGAGTAGAGAGGGAAGCAAGAAGGAGGCCTCCTCACGACTTCTTCATCTGTACAATAGCTCGCAGTTGAGGGTGACATTGTTAAGAGTCTCGTTGTTAAGAGATTAGGGGAAAAGCTAATAGAGCAGATGTTGTTGTGGGAGTCTACTATAGATCACCCGCCAGGATGATGGCATCAATGCAGTATTGTAGAAGGAATTAAGGGAAATCTCCAGATCAGTTGCTCTTGTCCTTATGGGCAACTTCAACTTCCCAGATGTTAACTGGCACTGTCATACAGCAGATCTGAAGAGCTCCAGGAAATTCCTGAAGCACATTGAAGACAACTTTTTGGTACAAGTACTGAAGCAGTGTAGAGGGAGGTGCCGCTATCTGTTCTCTGGTGTCCAGTGATAGGATGCAAGGGAATGGCTTAATGTCAGGGGAAGGTCAGACTGCATATTAGGACAGTCCTTTGCTGAGAGGTGGTAGAGCACTAGAACAAGTCCCCAGGGAAGTGATCATGGCCCCAAGCCTGTTGGTGTTCAAGAAGGAGATGGTTTATCTTTTGGTTGCCCTGTCAGGAGTTGGAATCAATGATCCTCATGGGTCCCTTCCAAATCAGGATATTCTGTGATTTTATACCCTATATTTAACTGTCTCGTAAGTACTTTTCACTTAAACACTAACTTACATAAACTTTATGAGAGAGCACAACTGAGTCCATTCATATGATAGTTGTAATTTTTTTACATAATTTTGTTGATTTAGAAATTTAAAAAGCAGTTACCTTGCAACCTGCACAACAATTAGGAAAAAAAAGAAACTATGTATTACAGAGCATATGCTGTCTAGTATCTAAAGAACTTCACAATACAAGTAGCTCAAAAAGGAACTTTTCAGATACAATACTATGTTCTAGATAGGACACCATAGTGGAATGTGGAAATGAGGATTAAACACATGGATTTATCATTCCTATGCATCCCTGGGCAAGTCATTCAATTGTTCTGTTACAAAGTCATCTGTCTCCATAATGGGATTAAAAATCAAGTCTCTAACTCTGTTCATCTGGTCCATCTAAGGCCAGATGCTAACTCACCCTGACAGAGTGACCAGTTACAGAAACAGTTTGTATGAGGTAATGCATACAAATGCAAGTATAAATACTGCTTGCTGGACTATAAACTCCCTGGGACTTAGACTATCTTTTTCTGTGTATCACTTTTTATGATCTATACAGATCACCACAATGAAGTCACCCCTGCTTTAAGGATCAGCCTTAGCACACTTCCAGTATTCTGGTCTTTGGAGCTAGAACATTCATACCTGTTATTTTTTGTTAAGTAGATGTTATATACATATCCTCCATATTCTGTTCTCCACACCATATAGCAAAGACTACTTTCTAACTCAATCCTCTGTAAGGCCTTATTATACAGACAGACAGATATTTGAAAGCAGATCCTAGAGTGTGAGTTGCATCACTTGATTCTAGTGATACCAACAAGTATTTGACAATTTGGATATTTTCTATGTACCTGGGTGCCCCAGAATATTAATGAATTTGTCAATAATACTATGTTGTGTAACTGCACAGATACAATCTTAGAAATCACGTATTCATGGGTAGGAATATAATCCCCAAGTTGGAAAGGTGACTGAGTGCCAGTAGTCTTTGATTAATGTCATTCCCTTGGGGCAGAAGAGCACTAGTGCTTCTTGTCATAAATAGTTTATTAAGACTACTTAACTACATTTTTCCACTGATTTCTTAATGCCTACTCT
>JAVJGI010000057.1:66742752-66763203 GCA_035590275.1 Ibycter americanus | reverse complement strand
ATGAAAGTTTTTTTTTTTTTTTTTTTTTTTAATGCTAGTCTTGTTGTTGGGTAGGCTTGAAGAACCAAAACATCACATTTTAGATTGTTTTAAAAGTTTCTAGCAACGATTGTTTTAGATAGTTTGGAGAGACCACTTTCAACAGCCAAAGTACATATACTTGGGTTGAGAAATTGAGAAGATGGATGCATGTTAGTTATGTAAAGAATACAGCACACTAACATGATTTTTGCATTATATAAGAACACATTTGTATTATTTTCATAACTGTAATACAGGAGGTGTCATTTTAATTAAATAATTTTAATATCACGTCTTCCATTTTGCCCCCTTGACTGACGGGAGATGTTTTTGCTATTTTAAGGTTGCTTACCATAATAATCACCTGGAATGCATTGTATTTTGAATCAGGTTATACTATTACCAACTGTTAATTAAACTAAAAACGCACCAGTGGTCTCAAAGCACATACAAAAGTATCTTTCCTGAACATACTACTTCTAGATTTTTAAAAGTCATGGTTACAGGTGATGATATAGTTATTTCCTGCAAAGTCAATGGCCATGTCCACTTAAAACTAATTTTCATTTTCTGCAGCTATTCAGCATAATTCTGCAAATGAATTGGCATAATGTATGACAAATTACTCAATGAATGCCTATTACTTACTATAAAATTTAAGCTGATATTTTATATTTAAAACCAAGATAGTTAAATAGTTGATTATTCCATGTCTGCAAACGCAGGGTCTTTAGCCTCTAGCTCTGTACTCGGAGTGTTGAAAGAAAAGAATTTATATCTAGCACCTTATCAGCAGATTATGCTTGCTACTACATCATACTGTAAGACTATCATACAATCTTTAATTCATAGTCATACCATAGAATTTTTATCTACTGTATGAAATATATTAACAGTTACTTGGATATTCAACAGCAAATTCAATCCACATGCTGGGGAACAGATCCAGGGCAGATTTAAGAATTAAGTTAGTGGATACATACTAGCCTTTATCAACTACCTTCCTCAATTTGATATTGAAGAATCAAAAGAGAATAAAATTATTTAGGGAAGAAACTGTAAAATTTGGACATCAGTGTATGTAATGAAATGCAAAAGAAAATTAACCCAAAATCTATTATTTTCATTTGTTGTTCTTCAAGGTTTCCTTTGTTTTTATGCTCCCTTTACTAGGACCACATATGGATCTCCATCATGACAGAGATGTAGGCTAGTTGTTTCAAGTATACAGAGAACTATGCTAGAGGAGTTTTTAGAAGTTCCTCGATAGGTGTTAAAAACCATGGTAAACTCAGTCCATTGTTTCTCCAGCACATATCCTGAGCAGCAGAGCAGGCATATATCCACACTTTTCCTCAACAGCTGACAGCCACATTCTTCACAGAGTCTCTCTATGGAGGTTGAAACCACCTGTGGCCACCCTGACTTCCCACTCAGACATGGACAACAGGGCCTTAATGCTTGGGTGTTTTTTTGGTTTGTGGTTTGGTTTTGGTTGGGATTTTTTTTTTGTAGGAGCTGGGAATAGTTCTCTCTGATGGTTTCTATACTTCGTTTCTTGGGTGTCACGCTGGAAAACTTTTAAGATCATCAGCATTCCACAGAAGGGAAAATTATTCATGATTGCAAGACAGCTTCCACGGAGGAAAAGCTGCCTGCACTCTGCCTTACACCATGGAGCCACAAAGTCTGTAAGTGCAGCTCTCAAACAGCGGTCAATGTACAAAAGGACAACTTCCCATTTCTAACAATCACAGCAGCAACCACATTTCTTCTCTCCTGGGAAGAGTAAGATAGGATGGAAACAAGTGGTCCCCATCCATTTTTCTGAAAAGCTACATATTCACTGGGATCAGATGAAAATACCACAGACAGACAGCGCAGTGATGGAGATCAGAGGATGAATACCTGAGCAGGACAACTCCCTGGTACAGTTTGTCTCTTACGCTTCTTTCAACAAACACGCATTTTACCCTACTCTGTACTCCAGGGCAGCACAGTATCTAAATAAATGATCTTTAGTCACCTGAAATACAGTCCGGGTAGCCTTTGTCCATCACAAATTGGATAGACTCACCAAATGACTGATTGTCTATCAGAAACTAGGTACAGTCACTAAATGAATAAAACACACAAGGAGGAGCTCTACCAAGTCAGAGCATAAACTGAATGGTAAGACAAAGCCAAAACATTACAGAAACCAAAACAAATTAATGTAATTAATACATATTTCAGATTTGGGAAGAATTTCTTCTTGCAAAAAAACCCGCCTAGATATATGAAATATTTCCTGTTGTCAAGCATGATTGGGTAGGACAACTTACCTCATTTTCAGCCAACAGGTCTAAAACTTGCCATGCTTTTTGTAGTTAATAGTTTCAGGTAGGGCATTGCAACAGTCTCATCAAAGCTTCTGCACTATCTAGTTGGATTAGTTCTAATATCTGTCACCTGCATATCTTAAATCCAGCTGATTAAGCTTAATTTAAAGTTATGGAGATGTTCCTTCACTGTTAATGAAAACAAAATCTGATTGTCTACCCCTTACATTATACTTCAAAAACTCAGAATGAGTATACATAAACACTCTATCTAAGCACACTTCAAAATAACAACCATGGTATTTTATAACCAACTCTCCATAAAATTATAAAGATACCACGATACAACAATTTGACTTGTTTTTCTGTTAATTTACAAATCATATGTACACTTTGAAATAATTTCACTTACTAACAAAATACAGCAATGTCAGGTTGACAAAACTGCAGCCTATTTAACACCAACTCACCAAAATAAACAACAGTGTAAGACAGAAGATGGAAACTATCTCAACCAATTCGACTAGAGAGAGGAATTTAGATAAGCTGAATGCAATTACTCACTGGAATTTAGCCAAGACACGGAAATTAGCATATCTATTCTCTGTGTAAGTGCCAAGGAATTTGGGTACTTACTTTCCAAGCCAACAGAGGCATGAAGGAACTCACACAATCAAGTTTCATTTCTATGTGTAACTCAAGACCCAGCATTTCCAAAAGCCCGAACCTCAGCAGTTCTCACAAACTCTTACGTTAACTTCATAAGACACTAGCTTCTCTGCCAATATACCACTCTCCTAGCATTTACAAAGGATATGAACCACAGCAAAAATAGTGACCCTTCAGTATTTCTCAGGGCTGAGTTCTTCTCCCAGGGCCCTCTTTGGAGATGCCCCAGGCATATAATGACCCAGCTGATTCTGTTCAGCTGTTCAGAACTGATGGAAGCAAAAGTTACCTTGATGGGGTCAAAGATCTGCTATTTGAAATTTTTTAAATTTACATCATTAAAGACAGGCAACTGATTTCTGCTCTAATTAAAATATTAGGACTGGCACTCTTGCAGAAAGCTCTATCTTCAGACCTCTCCTTAATGGCAATATCCTTACCTTTTTACCTTCTCTATGCCAATTTCTTCATCGTTACTCTTACTAGCTTTACTCTCCAAACAGAATCGAGCATTATGCAAAATTACTTTTGGAAAATAGTGCATCCCCATGAACACAGAAAGGCTATAGATTTAGTACACCTGTCTCATAGGTCACACCCAACAATCCTTGGTTTTGTCTGTCCTGTTTTCTGCAACTACACCACAAGTACCTCAAAACAGCCAGAGGAACAAATCCTTCTGTGGCTTCTATGAAAAACCTAGTACTTATTTTAAGATCCTGTCCTCTTTTACTCATGTTGACAGTGTCCTTATAAAATGTGAATTCCTGTTTGGGAATTAATTTGCTCAAATCTCAGAGAAAGATGTAAGCAAGCACCATCCATCATCCTGCTTAACACAGGCAGTAGCTGTCGTTCGCATGCACTGTTACTTTAATAAATATTTTCCAAAAAAATACCATAAGCCCTTTTCTTTTAAAGGAACTCAAAAGGCACATAAAAACCCAGAAAGACTACAACCATATCCTGCCATCTCACCCATTATTCTAGAAACTAAGAAAAAAATTGCTTCTAAGGTGCCAAAGAAGAGCATTGTCTGTGCTACTGCCCAAATACCCCAGACAGAAAAGGGAGTCAGGCATGGGAAAGATCCTTCACTCAGTATCCAGCTGGCACACACACCTTTTACCTTAAGTCAAAACAAACTACGTTTGTATCTTACAGAAATGTCATGCAGTAATACAAAATTACCTTTGTGACATAGAAGATAGTCCGAGTAAATTTAGTCTCAGCATGCTACTGAAATTTAGATCAAGAATATAAATAAGTTATTTTGTTCAAAATCTTGCCTTTAATTTAAAGTGACATCTTAAGAGCGCTCCATTTCTAAATACTGGAGGGAGTAACTGCCACGCAACTGTCACATATGGACAGCCTGAAAAAGTACATAGATGTCACAAAAACCTCTGCCCACTTTGCACGTTTTTTGATTGAATATTTAGGCATACCCATGACATTCCTGTGTATGTTCCATGTCAAAAGGCAAACCAAGTCACAGATTATACTGTGACTTTCAGGTAAACTTTAAAAAATTTGTTCAGTTTCTATGAAGTGACGAGATACTTTGCACACTGTCTTCAACAACTTGCAATGAACCCCAAAAATCTTTCTCTTTGGGTATCCCACAAACCCTTCCTCTCAGGCTATTTATGGCAACAGGTTCGACTCCAGAGTTATCCCTACAACAAGCCTCAGGATACCTCACTGCTGCTGCGATGGGAACTGTGGCAAACATGTAATATTCTGGCTTTGAAAAAGAAGCATAATTGCTTCTGCTGAACAGTGGCTGTGTGTAGGTCCTACCTACTTATGTTCCTTTCTGCCTGTGCAGAAGAATCTGAGTTCAGAATTGAAATCCAGATTAGCTCTTTCACAGGTCAAAAATGGAAGCCTTCTTACACCCTTATAAAATGCACTTGTGTAGATGCAGTGCCCCAGATTTCTTTCATCAAATATGTCATTAATGTATGAAAAGATATTAAACTTCTACGCACTTTCAAGAATGACCTTTCTTTGCTTCTGGAACCAAAACAATTTAAGAACCAGATTTTATTGCTGTGGGGTATTACATGCTAAAGATAAATAGTCCAGAAGAAATCAGTAGAGCTACTCACTGAATGACTTAATACTCATCATCTGAACATGATCCTACATGATGTCTCTTGGTTCCACGACTATGTCAAATGACACCTCTTCTAAAAACATCACCTCCGTAGTTCATTACGTCTCCTTCTTGTTACTGTATAAACAAGTTTGAAAGAAAACTACCCCGTAATTTGATATATAGAAAAATATTTGAGAATGCCACAAGTACATTCTGGGGAAAAAATATTTTTTAGTGTTTCACAATATTCTGACTTTCCTTATAAAGTACCTTTTTAATGAGGATAACTCAGATTGTACAGAGTATTTCTTTACTGTGTTCCTTGCTTTCATTTTTAGACAGAGTGGATTGATAGCAAGAAAAATAAAATTGCAAAAGGGATGCCTCCTTCACAGACAGAGATTCTTACATCACATTCCTACCGAAAATTTTTGAGGAAAAAGAAAAAAAGTGAAATGAAGAAGAAATTTGGCAAAAAAATGCCCACAAGTATATGCACTTTCTCCACCCCACTTCTGCCAAACTGTAAGGTTTTAGAGTGTTCCTAGTGTTTTAGCCAAATTTGCACAATAGAGATTCTTTCCCAAGAGCTCGCCAAGGAAGCAATGATCAAAAAAAGGAAATACTGCCTTTCAAAAGTAAATCACAATAAAGGAAAGCTTTTTATGATCATGCAAGATAACATTACATTTTCCACATGTAAAAAATTGTGGTAAATGAACTATGGCAGAAAAAATCACTGTAAACAAAAAACATTATCGATAGTATCATTTATCTGTGGAAAACAAGCTTCTCACATAGCAAGCTTCCCACTTTGTAATTTAGCTTGTGCAAAGACAGGAGAATTTGACACATAAACATGAAACTTCCATTTATTAAATACTTGAAAAAATTGCAAGCTAAATACCTACTAAAGTTTAAAAATAGCCACCAAAATAGATACCTCACTTTTCTAAATATATCTGCAATCTAATCTGTATGTCTGTATTGATCATCTTTACACATGATCCTGTATGAAGTTGAGGTAAAATTCAGGTTGCAAAGCACAATTTTTCTTGCAGGAGAACCAGGTCATTCAAAATACTTAGTACCAGGTATGCAGATTGTTTTGAGAAAGTCCAACAACTCCTTAGGCTACATATTTCTCTCTTTAATGCATTATGAAATCAAACATCTACATAAAAACATGGAATACTTTGCAGTGGCTTCCTTAGCACTTCATTTGTTTTATAAAACTGTTTACAACAGGCCCTTCTTCTGCCTGTGCAATCATTTCTGAAGTGTTTTTACCAGGAATCTGTCATTACAATTTTTGTAGGAACTCAATTTTTTAGCATCTTCTCAAAGATGCTAAGAGAATTCAACAATTAAGCACTTGTCACATCTTCCAAAGTCAAGTAAAATTGTCTCCCCTTTAGATTGTCGAATAGGATAGCAGAAGCACCTGCAAACCTTGGTAGTCTAGACGTAACACCAAAGTAAACAATGTTTTTGAAAGTTATGTCAGACACTTCTGCACACTTTGAATCCCTAATGTTACATGCAATAGGAAAAGGATAAAATTACAGAATTACAATGTTTCAAACCACTTCCCATGATGCTTGTCATCACTTACACCATGCATGGAAAATGTGTAGTATGAAGTAAGTGTCCAAATAAGTTTGGAAAATAAACCTACGTCTACCTGAGAACCATTTTTCAGCAAAGAAAACAGGATATTCTGGCCTACACTTAATAAATAAGACAGAAACAGTAAGTAAATGTAAAAAAAAGAAGTGATCCCTTCAGTATTGCTGCTCTGCAGAAAGCAAGTACCTAACTTGGTAAGTAACGTGAACTTTCATGTTAATGAAAATCTTCACCAGTAGAAGTTATCTAAAACGGTATTTTCTAAGATGTCAAGCCCAGGCTGCCGACAGTGATAAGTATCAGCCTTCAGTGCTGGAAGGGGATTGAAGAGAGTTTGTAGGCACATCTCCTGCTTGCCCGGAAGACAAGACATTGGACTTGGTGTCAGGAAATAACCTGGGCTCACTAAATCACAGCGCAACTTCAAGTAAGCCACCTTCCTTCTCTGCGCTCCACCATCTCTGTAAGATGATATTTACCCAATGCTGTAACGCACTTTGAAGGATTAGGGAAGGGATGATGGAGAAACTGGAGACAAGTCAGGAACAGTAAGTGCTATTACTGGAGATAAGAAGAAGAGCTTCTTCCTTGTGACATTTTGGTGTGATATATTTCTAAAAAACCTATGGATATGACAAGGGAGAAAAAAGCACACAAGAAGTATGCCAACTTTCTTACATATATGGATAAAGCAAAATCAAGGTTCCTTTCACTGTTTCCCCTGTGTTTCTTGCATGAACATTCAGAAGCACAAGAAGCACTAGAAAAAAACCCAGGCCTTACTACCCTTAAAGAAAGCAGAACAGTATAGTCTTCAGTTAAAATAGATAACTGAAATAAAGTCCAAGTGCAGACAAGCTGTAGTTCTAATCTAAAAGTAGTAGTTCAAATATCTGTAGAAGAAAGCAGTCTGAGGCTGACCCAAATGGCCTACATGCAATTAGGAGCTAACAGACAGTGCAATTGTAAGGAAAGTCAAGTCCTCACAGCTAAGGCGTAACAGAAGATAAGACTAACCTAGTAATATCTTGACTACATATTTTGCACAAATAATTGAAATACCATCTGGTTACGGTCTCGGGTTCTGCAACTGCATTTTGTTATGTAAAAATCATTATATTTAAGTGCAAGCTGTACAGGGCATACCTGGCACTTCATAAAATGACTATGCATTTTTAGTTAATTTCCATGCATAGTAATTTTTGTATTTAGAGAAAGAAAAATCCAGAAATTATTTCTGGTAGTGTCATTCCTGCTCCGCTCACATTTAAAAAATGAATGTCAGGCAACAGATCAATATTTTATGCAGCACTATTCTTTGAATAATTAATACAACAGGAAAGTGCTGCAAGTAAATTCAGTCAGTGAGTAGAGTACAGAACTAGAGAATGGGGTCATGAAATGAAGGAAGAAAATTTAATTACATGTATTGTCACAGCCATTTAAGTTTAATTACCTGCAAATAACAGAAAATTGAAAAGGAAAATTAAATACCTCAGTGTCAAAAAGTAGCATCAACGTAATGACATTGTTCTTTAAAACCTCCTAATTACTTTTGCTTTCTCTGATATTTTTTTTTTTTCTTATTATATGTGAATAGTAGCAAGCACTTCCTTTGGACAGGGAAAAAGCAGTGGAAGAAGCTCTCAAGAAGAACTTTGGCAGGGGCACAAGGGAACATGTAAAGACAGAATAAAAGAAGGAAGAAGCCTTCAATTAATCTAGTTATTTGAAAGCAAGCTCAATCAAAATGAAAAGCATGGCTAGCTGCCTTTTTACGAAGTGTTCATATCCCATAAGAACTTCAGCACAGGTATGATTGTACAAAACCTGCAATTGTTCCTGAATTGTTCTAGCAGCAGGATATTCAGATATCTGGCAAACACTCTGACAATAACTATGAAATAAATGGTAAAGAAAAAACTTAAAAGCAAAGTTTCTGCCCGAGAGTGAAAATAGCATGCACTTCCGACATCTGGCAAGTTACCTGAGACCTTTCAGTCACAAAGAAAATGTCACTGTATTGAGAGGTAATAGATATATACTTATGACCTGAAAAATGTCAAAGTGGACCAATGTCATTCAAATTAACCTAAATGTCAGAAGGACAGACTTCTGTTGATTGTTCAGCATCGTATCTCAACTGTGCATGAAGTCTTGTCCAAAGTAATTCCCAGTTCTCTCCCTTTGATCTCAGTCTTCTCAAACAGCAATTTCTGGCAACTCTAGCATAAAACGCTTTTTCTTTAGGGTTCAAAATATTTTTTTATCGTTTCAGTTGTAATGAGACAGCAGCTAAAACCTGAACACATCAAACATTTCAGAAAATGTAATAGATTCTAATGACTTTTATCTTTCAAGTCATCACACAGCAGAAGGTATGAGCTACTTAATGATAACAGGTTTTCTTGCTAAAACAAAAACTACACAATTTAAAAACACCAAGATGAGTCACAAACGAAAAATTACTATGAAAGCTCACAAAGACTTCTACAGCCTAAAGACAACTGGGCTCTCCTGTGGGATTGTTAGTAAAATCACAAGTGTCACACACATATAGATGAAAAATGTTTATAGAACAAGTCAGTGAATACAAGGTATTTTTATTCCATTAGTATGGTGATGCATGGCTGAATGCATACTACTTTCTGGGACATACATTACTACAGTTTTCCCCACTGTAACCACTGTTGTCTGGCCTTTGTTGCCTTGGGTTCTGATTTGCCTCCTGCCCGCTTGCACCCCTTACTCATCACCATAGCTCTTCCCTTGCAGAACTAAACTGGGTATTGTCCATTTACTTTAGGTTTTATGGCAAAATTTGGTATTTAATCTCTCTCTCATGCAAACTGGAAATCGTGACAAATTAAAAAAGAGATAGGAAAACAGAAAGACAAAAGGGAGGGTAAAAAAGGGACAGTAATAAAATGTATTTACTAGCTGGCACTATTTATTATTTGGTCCTCGTATATTAATTTGCCTAAGTCCCATAACTGTGCAGGATGAAAGAACCTATTTTTCTCTGCATCTCCTCAGCTCACTAAATAGGAGATCTAAAAAAAAATAATTCAGCAAGCAAACATCAGAAAAGGAATAAACTAAGATACAAACAGATGACAACAGTGATTCTTGCTATTTTGCTTGCTCTTTTGTTCTGGGTGTTTTCTGTATGTGAGTGAATGTATGTTTTTATATTTCTATTTTTACATTAAATGCAATCCGCTCTCAAGGTGTTCAGACAGTTGCCTATAGATCTAAAACTGTATTACACTCACGTCTGTGAGCACTAACTGTATTAGAAGAAAGTTTTTACCCTCCTCTAGAAGGAATTCATCTAAATGGCAGATTATATTTTAAAACAGCTGCTTACCTCAGCAAAGAAATTCTTGTGATTTTTGGACATGCTTTCAGACTGCTACTCCTTCTTTAATCCTCTAGGCTTGAAAATGGCAAGTCCCCAAAGAAAGTTTTATTATCTAAAAATATGAAAGGACTAGACCACAAAACCCATTTTCTGCTAAAAAGCACATCAACATAACTATTCACACACCTTTAACCATTACAGTTTGTCTATCAACTCATTCATGACTTTACCCACCATTACTGGAAAGATAACAATTAATTTCAGCTTCTGCTCAACTATGCGTGCTGCCAATTTTGTATTGCTAATTTCGTCATTGCTGCAGGTTGAATTGCTGGCAGAAGACCCTACTGCCAACTACAATTTGATGTCCTACACCTGTTGACACTTTTGGTTTTTATCCTATCTGCCATACACTTTGCCTTAAACCAGATGGCACTTGATCACTTCCTGCCTAGCATTTAACTCCTCATTTCTCTCAATGGGCTTCTCCTACCTAGCAACTCCAGTGGCACCACTAGAATTGAAAAGCAGATGGACCCCTTAAAGGAACAGCTTTTTAAACTTTGTTCTTCTTTTCTTTTAAACAAAAAGAATGGCAAAAGTGTTTTGAGCCAGTTTGTTTGAACAAAGATCCCTTACCTTGCTTTCCATACTCCAGTTGCAGTGCCTTCATTTCTTACTGCAGATACAGTGCTCAGCAAGGTCCTGCCAATAATTTGAGCATCCCTTCACTGATTTCTTCAGAAGGATGAGGATGCTCTTCCAAAAGATCCCTAGGATGAGACTATTTCAAGCAAGCTGCTTGGTAAGACTGACTTTTAGGCATCCCTAAGTATCTATGAACCCATGCTCACCCAGCAGGGGCAGCACAGAAACCATGAAGTAAACCCATTAAGTGCTACTCACTTTGCACAGCATGAAGTTTTGATGTGAGCAACAAGGTAAATTGGCAAAGAATTCTTACAGCAGATGTTGATGTTAGTTACTTTGTTAAAGATCAAAACTCTGGAAACTCAGAGAGCAGTTTGTGTTGACAACTGCCCAGGCATATTACAAGATGGTCAGTGAACAATGGGAAACAAACAGAAATGCACAGTGTTTCATAAATATTTCATCACACCATCTTCCAAATGGTAACATATGGATTTGAGCCACATTTCTCAGAAGCTGAAAATAAGGAAAAGTTCCCCCTGCCCAAAAACATTGCCAAAATTCTCTTTCATCGACTAGAGTTCAAGATAGCATATAACCTTAGCACTGAAAATTTCTGGGGCCTTTTTAGAAGACAGCACATCAACTATAAACTCGTAGTAAAACTTTTAATTAATCAGTTTATAACATCAAAGACCATAGTTTCCTGTCATCGGTCACATCTATGTAAACCTTTCCTTTCTATGGAGAGTGAAGTATTTTGAGGGATTTTTTGGAGTACTATGGTTTTTTAAATTACCACTAAGTGTTCTTAAAAACCTGATTATATTGTTTGCAAATTGAAGCTTGTTTAGTGGACTTTGCCCATCTTATGCATGGAGTGAGAATGTTAATCAAAGGTCGGGCAGAAGGGAGTAAATAAACTCAGCAGGAGTGATTCTTTTATAAATGCAGTGCTGAGTAAGAATTATTTGTGTGGTACCTTGAAACTTTACAGCTTATTGCCACAAACAAGTTCATAAACAAGTTGCCCTGAAGGTCTTGGCTCAAAACCATTATGTTCACCTACAAATGTGCAGCTTATTTTAATAGCTTTATGATGATGTATTTTACCACAGGATTCCTAAGATCTCGTATAAATATGAGTAACTGGCTGTAAAAAAAAGGTTTCAAAAAGAAAGCATATGGTAGCATTTACCTCACCTTCTAGTAGGTCACATTTTTTTTCTAGTTCATTTACCAGTTCATTTCAAGCCCATAAAACTGTGTAACAAAGAACACTTAATTCAATAGGAAAAATGGGGGAAATTGAATTTAAGAGAATGTTTATTTCTCTGGGAAGAATTTGGCTAGGATGCCTTAGCTAACAGCACACCACTCATGGGAAGACATCACAAAAACCTCAGGGTTTTTTTTGTTTTGTTTTGTTTAAATGAGTTGAAAGCACATCAGTAAAAGAGCACTTCCAGCAACAGGGGCTCCCTAAACTCATCTTCCCTGGTACAGAAGTGAGAACATGTGCATGGAACTAAACACCTGGTACCATCTGAGAGCAACCTGCTGACTGTTCTGTGCAGTCAGCACCAGCCATTTGGAACAACCTACCTCAAAAGGAAAACCTTATGCACCACAGCTTGCCACCCATTACACATATCTCCTCAGAAATTCCAACACTGGTTGTCTGGGGCAGTCTGATGAAGTCAGGAAGGCAAAATCAGGAACACACCTTCCTACCTTGCCCACGGAATAGAGGGCATCTTTGTGCTGCTTCTTGAGCCTTTCTGAGCTTGTCTGGAAGCCCTTACAAGGTGAGGTCTCAGCACAGTGATGAAGACGTAGAACTTGTGCATCACGCATTAAATGGCACAGTTTTGGTAGCAGGGGGCAGTAGGGCAGACCTTGGTGGGAAGAGGTGCCTTGTGCCAGACACGGCCAGTCCCAGAAAGCTCCACAATGGACAGGTCCTGCTTCAAGCCCATGCCCTGGTGGTGTCCTGGAGCCTGGACCATCACTATGGGAAGACCATGACCACTCCGCAGAGCTTGGGAGTCCAACAAACAGTCTGTGTTGGAATAGCAGGGCACTAGTGAGTGATCAGCTTGGAATGGAACCAGCAGCCAGCAGTTCTAAGGTGCCTGTGTGGGAAGCTGCTGCCCACGCTGCAGAGGGAGGGAGGGTATTGTCTCAGATATGCACCCCAACATCTGGGACAGGAACACAGAGGAGCCTGATGGTGAATTAACACCACAGACCTTCACTTAGAAGAGTGAAGTTATCTAAATGAGGGAGGCACACAGCCATTGCCCCAGGGATATGCCTCTGCAATGGTGTATTGTCTTTATAGTGGCAATGTTTTGAGGGGGAAAGAGTGGGGAGGGCTGCAGAGGTGGCTTCTGTGAGAAGACACTGCGAGCTGCCCCCATGTTGGATAGAGCCAGTTTTAGCCTGCTCCAGGATTGAACCACCGCTGGCCAAAGCTGTGCCTGTCAGTGATGCTGGTAGTGCCTCTGGGATAATGTATTTTAAAAGGAGTTAAAAACACTGTACAACAGCTGCTGAGAGAGAGGAGTGAGAATATGTGAGGGAAACGATCCTGCAGAGACAAAGGTCAGTGAAGAAGGAGGGGGGGAGGTGCTCCAGGCACCACAGCAGAGATCCTCTTGCAGCCCATGGTGAAGACCACAGTGATGAAGGTTGTCTCCATGCAGGCCATGGAAGACCACAGTGGAGAAGATATGCACTTGCAGCCCATGGTGGACTTCCACTGCAGCAGGCGGGTGTGCCCTGAAGGAAGCTGTGACCCTGTGGAGAAAGCCTGCACCAGAACAGGATCAGATTTGCTGGCAGAAGCTGTGGCCCCATGGGGGACCCATACTGGAGCAGTCTGTTCCTGAAGGACTACACCCCAAGGAAAGGACCCATGCTGCAGCAATTGTGAAGAAACATAGCCTGTGGGAAGGACCCACATTAGAGAAGTTCATGAGGGGCCTACGGGGAACCCACAAGGGAGCAGGAGAAGAGCATGAAGAGAAAGGGGTGGCAGAGACAGAGAGTTATGAACTGACCACAAACCCCACCCAACATCCCTCTGCACTGCCTGGGGACATGGCGGGGGCTAGAAAAATTGGAGTGAAGTTGAGCATGGGAAAAAAGGAGGGGTGAGGGGAAGGTGTTTTTCGGATTTCCTTATTTCTCATTATCCCGCTCTGTTTGACTGGCAATAAATTAAATTAATATCCTCGACTCAAGTCTGTTTTGCCTGTGATGGCAGCTGTTAAGTGACCTCCATGTCCTTATTTTGACCCACAAGCTTTTCGTTGTATTTTCTTCCCCTGTCCTGTTGAGGAGGGGGAGCGATAGAGTAGCTTGGTGGGTACCAGGCAGCCAGACAAAGTCAACCCACCACAAAGGGCTACAGTGATGTAGGAAAAGTGAGTCAGGGAGATACCACTGGTGGCTCCAAAGCGCAAAGTCCTGGGGAATCTGAGCCTATGTCACTTGTAAATGCTGTCCTCTGTAGGAGAAAAAGTCTTTGGGATGAGCTGATGAAGGGATATGTGGAGCAATGGATCAACCCTGTTGACCTCCTCCACAAAGGAGACATGCCCCCAGACGGCCAAAGTTTGGAAGCCATTATAGATGAATATTCAAATAACTGTGATGGTAGGGATGAGTGTTTTGTAGAGACAAGGGATGGAGGTTGTTGAAATGTTGAACCTGGACCAGGACCCCTAGCCTGATCCACAGTGACAATGGGTGGAGACTGCAATGCATATAGATGTTGAAACCACTGCAATGCTCTTGATTTTGGTGTTTTGCAGCAGCAGAAGGTGGCGTTTCACTGAGTACATGTAGACACTGCTACCACATCCATTTCTTTTGTCTGGTAGAAGTGCAGAGTTTATAAGACGTGTCTATTAAGGTTAAGGTGACCCTAAAAGCAGAGCTTGTAATGAATGTAACGTGCATTTTGTTGAGAAGGGTGGAATGTATTGGGCGTAACTGTCAGGGGTTTGGTAGCAGTACAGCAGCAGGAGAGAGCACTGCAAGAAGAGGCCAAGGGCTACAAACTCCTCAATAGATCCACCACAGGACACAGCTGAGCCCATCAGTCAAGTGTGGTGACTCTGACCCAGCCAAAGAAGTCTGTAGCACAAAAACATATTTAAGAATGAGTGGTAAAATAAAAAAGTAAAAAATAAAGAAAAAAGGAACTAGGCCAGAGCAGGTGGAGAGAGGAGGCAGATGAAAAGAGAAAGACCACACTGGACAAGGAGGAGGAGAGGGGAGACAGAAGCCAAACTACCAGCATACAAGTAGATGCCACAGCCGAAGCAGCAGCCACAGGAGCAGCAGTTGAGCAGTGGGATGCTGAAGGGACTGCCACCTGCAGAGGAACCACCATGCACTACCCCAGCCTCCCGTGCTCTGTCTCCCTGCTCTGGAGGGGCCAACACAGCGTGCAGTGAGGGGCCTGGAGAACAAACGGGGAGATGTTTCACAGGGACAAGGACAGCCTTCCTTAAATGTGTTTTTGTCTATTACCAGAATCAGTAATTGGAAGTGTGTTTATTGACAGTAAGTTAGATTTCTTGAAATGACACCAAAATCAGTAAAACAGCCTTGGCCACAACAAACCTGGCAATAAAATTATACTGTAAGCAAAAGAGAGGTGACAGAAGCAAAGGTGATAATACAAACAGGTTGAAATGCTGGGACTGCAAAGGAAGAGGGAAATCAGACCTGTGGAAAACAGGCCTACCTCTGGTGTAGCAGGATAGTATTCAAACCTGAAAAACTAAAAAAGTAATGCTACAAATAAGGTAAACCCACTCATATAATCCCAGCAGTAATGAAACAGCACAGCAGGGTTCTGCTTCCTGCAGCTGTGTTTTTCTCAAAACTTGTTTAATGGCATTAGCTAACAGTGTGGCTCCAGCACACTCTTAATGGCTATTTTAAAGGCAATTTGTCTCCTCTCCTTAATTTAGCCACAGAGTGCAGCACCAAAAGAATGAGAACAATTCTGCCATCTGTAGATCATCAAGCACTGCACAAAAGGTCCAGCCCTGCATTAGAAAGCATGACTACAGAGTACTCCCCACAATACTTGGAAGAACCATTGTCTCCCACCTAATCCTCAGTTTAACAGTTTTGCAAAAGCTGAAGCACATGTGACTCTGTGTTACTAGAACCTGCAATGGGGAGGATTTGATTCTTCTTCAGCCTTGTAGGAAAATCCAATTAATTGCATTTTCCCAGTTATTTACATGGTAAAATTTTAAAAATAATTAGTTTTAAAAATTTCTGTATAGATGGAGAACAGTGGTGTAAAATAAATCCATGACAATCCACCTACAGTTCACACCACGGTTACTGAAATGAAGCCAGAAACTATTTTAAAATCCATTGTATTTTTTCTGAGATTACATTATCAGAAATTCCTTTTGTTACTGGGATGGTCTGTATTTTAATGAAGAAATCTGTATTACAAAAAGTTGAAATTACTTTTCCAAGACAACAAAGCCTTCTACACAATGACAGATCATGGAATAAACAGTTTTTTGCTTTTGCTCCCATACGCACCTGTCTGTTAGGACTTACAAAAATCTGCTGTAATAAAAACAAAATTCCCCATATATAATTTTCTATATTAACTAAAGAAAGAAGCTATTGGTGATAGTCACCTACACCCTTTTCAAGCTGTAAGCACTTCTTGCCCAAAGGACTTCAGCATTTCAACTCCGAATTTATCTGCTTCACTCATAGTTATATGTATGTCTTTAATAACTGCTACTATAAAAATACAGATGCTTAACTAATTGCAAACAATGAACCTGACAGATGTATGAATTGACAGATGGATAACATATGAGATTTACAAAGTTCTTCGATCCATTTTATCAGCTCCCTTGCTCCCTTCTGACCTTGCAGAAATCCCTTATGCTCTGTATCATTCCTTTTCCCAGTCTATGAAGTGGGAAATAAAAATAAATAAATCTCCTGCTGCTCTACTGCCTCCCTCTCGCTTTGAAACAATGAGCTCTTTTGGACAAAAAGCAATCTCTGGAAGCTCATAGGCAATTTAAAAACCCATCCCCTGTTTTTAGGTAACAAGAATTTTGTCTTGGAGTTCAGGAGTTAATCACATCTTCCCCCACCGTCTTTGGCACAACAAACTAGGAGCTGTTGCTGCATCTGAATTCATGCCTCATAAGAAAAAATATTCTATTTCAGGATTTGCAAGAGAAATTTTTGTATACGTTGTATAAGAACTCGAACTAGTTGCCAATGCTGTAAAATACAAACAGGTAAGATTTATAACTGAACGGGATAAAGAGACCACTCAGCTGGAAGGGACTCAAGCACAAATAAATGCTGGACAGGGTAACATTGCACGTCATGGAAGTAAGTCTAGAAAGACTGCATGTTGAGAGTGTTGCATGAAGATCACTTACCATCACATTTATGTACCACTACTTAACAGAATGTCAACTAATTGAAATTCCACTTCTAATTAACTTCAAAAGGCATAAAATCTAGGATTTCTGCACTGGACCTACAAACTTTTTTTTTTTGTTTTCTTAAATTCATAGTAAAGAAGTGTTCCCTGTGTCTTTGGTGAAGGGACTTCAAAGCAGAAAGTAATCCATCCACAAAGGTATTGCCTACGGACATGTCGATTTAACAATTCCAAATCTGATTCTGTATTTGAAATACTGCCTTGTGTGTACGTGAAGTCCAAAATGTGCTCAGACAATGTGGTTAGATACTTGGGTTCTGCCCGTAAATGAGAATATTTTTTTAAGTGAATGCAAGAATTACTATCAAATGCCCAAGTCTGCAAGCTCAAGGACTGCAAAAAAGCAACTACCTACACTACTGAGCAGTTTCTTACACGAATACTTAGTAATTGCTCAGTGGTATGAGAAAGACTGTGGAATTAAATTTTAAAGTAAGGACCAAATTCTGCTATACTTTATTTGCTCAATAAAATACTAAGCAAACACAACTTAAATAAATGTAACTGATTTGTCATATGAATAACAGAAACAAACTCTGGTCCTAATTTTTCTTCTTAAATGCTGAGAGCTAGTTGTCCCCTCAATTCATAATTAACCCTGCTGAACCACCACTCTTCCACAATGGCTGTAAAGTGTCTTTATCAATAGCAGGAACTTTCATGAAAAAATCTGCAACAAAATAGTTTCTATAAAAGATTTTGGCCTTATGAATGGTGGTGAGGTCAAAAAAGTTTGCTTCAGCTTTCTCATAAGCTGAAGATAAAAGACTTTAATCAAAGAAATAGTTACTTTAAAAATAAAGTGATATGGGGAGAGACGGAAAAAACATAGCTTGCACTGGAGTGGAAATCTAAAATAAACAGAGGAATGTGATGAAGTACAGAATCTGGCAAATCACAGAAGTGACTTTTTAGATTAAATAGTCCAGTAGTCAAACACAAACAAACAAACAAAACAACTCCCCCAAAAAACAAACAAAAAAAACCCCCAAAACCAACAAACCAACACAAAACAAAAACGCAGGAGACCAGGTGACACAAAAGACCACTGAGAAGGTTAAATAAAAAGAAGGCCTGATTAAGAAAAGTCAGAAGTAGCTGTACAGATAGGAAACAAAAAAGAACTGTCTTCTTAGAAGTACTTTATATCAAACATGTATAAAGACAACAATAAAACAAAAGACAGAGGTGCAAGTAAATTAATGAGTTTGCAGAAAAGATGTCAGCATTACTGTGCAGAAAATACCTCAAGAAAACAAACAAAAGAGGACAACAGACTCAATTTTAACAAGATTTAATATTGAAAGAGCCAACAGTAGTTGTATTAGCATGGCAAAATTATGTGATTGGAGGCTCTTGGAAAACTGACTTCTTGTCTTTCCTCTCTCTTGAGGTTTGGGCTATACTGTTCTTAACATCAGTTGCTATTTCTTATTTACATTGCCACCACCCACTTATGGCCCTGTCAAGTTTCAGGGCCTCAGTGTCAATCTCCTCCTGGCTCACTGTACCCCACATTATTTGATCTTTTTACCTAATTTATTCTTTTTGCTTCCTCTTTTCGGGGAGGTATGGGGCAACAGAATATTTAATTTGCCAAGTATGGGCTTACATCTCTCCCTAATGGGAAAAAACCAACACAAACAGCAGAAGGCTACAATAAAGTACACATAGAAGTACTTCCTCTGGATATTTTGCTAGCCTCCAACAACTCAGGGACATCACATGCTGGAAGTGACCCCTTGGCATTTAATAACAATTTAATCCTTGACAGATATTTCTTCCATGATTTTGTCCAATTACTTTCTGAACTTCAAAAACACACAAAAGCCAACTGTAAAGAATTTCACTGCTTTGATACACATGTGAAGGACTACTATTTTTTCATCTGAATTTCCCACTACTCATTTCTTTTGATGCTTTTTATTTCATGTGTTGGCAAGAATAGTCAACAATTGGTCCATATTCACTCTTTGTGTGTCACTTACGCATTTACAAATCTTTATCTTGCTGGACCAGTTGTCTTTCCAGCTAAAGAACAGCCCACTTTGCTGTTTCTTATATGCAACTCATCCCACATGTTGAGCATTTCTTCACTTTGTTTCAACCTCTTCTAAGTGTTTGTGAATTTTTGTGGTTTGGTTTTGTGGGGGTTTTTTTAACAGGAGGGCTGTGGGCCTGAAAGACAGCGTGCATGCAAACAAGCAGATGTGCATCTAATATTAAGCTTAATTTTTCAGTGCTCTTGGGCACTGAACTGAGGTTTTCACGGAACTTGTTATTATAATCCCAAAATCTCACTGTTGATGAGTGTCCAGTTAAAAGCTTTTCTTTAAAAAAAAAGTAAAATTAGGATAATGTTTGGTGTATGCTTTCATTACCATTTATCTACACTGAATTTCCTATGCTATGTTAATGTCCAGTTACTAAGCTTCATAGTTTTTTGACTCTTCACAGCTGGCTCTTCTCATTACCACTCTAAACAACTTAATGTCATGACGAAATTTTATCACTTAACTAGTAAATCATCCTTTGTATTACTTCAGAATATGCTGAACAGCAGGATTCACTGGGGGCTCCATTGATGACAACTCTACAAACCGTAAAATAAAATCACAATCACTATGAAAACAGACCAGTTACTGCTTAAACAGACCTGTTTAATATTTTTCACGAGACAGATTTTCTTCTTATGACACATTTACTGAAGGTATTTAGTGAGGGCACCTGCCAAAGGTAGCCTCCACACACTGCTTCAGTCAGCTTGCTTCTGCAGGAGCCGTGACAAAGGTTGGTAAAGAGCTGCAGTAAACTTGTGAGATATGTCATCTATTTTCAACAGCTGCATTGAGCTAGCCTAATACTGTATATTTATCCATGGATCTTTTAGTTCTACTCTTTATCATCTTTTCCATTAATTTATTTGGTACAGGTATTGCTGCAGCCTCCTTCGATATATGGAAGGATAAGCAGAAACACAGCCAATAACATGCAGTACTAGAGGAATTACCAGGGACTGTTGATAATTTTAGAATGTGGACATGTTCAGATTTCCTAATGCCCACGTTCTCCCAGTCCTCACTGCTGACTGGGTGAGATCGCAATGAGGCATGATTGTCTCCAGAGAACTGATGATTCTAGAGCTGAATGTAAATTTTGTGGCCAAAAG
>JAVJGI010000057.1:66725381-66738932 GCA_035590275.1 Ibycter americanus | reverse complement strand
TAACTATTTAGAATTTATAGTGGATTGCACAAGTGTCTCTAGTTCATCTCAGCACAAAATAACCAAACTTAGTTTAATACACAGTTGTGTACACAGCACTTTAAACATAACCTTTGCACTGCTCCATGCTCAACTTGTGTCTTCATTGAGCACTACCTGTCTCATAGATGACTACTTTCTGACTTAGCACTCTACTGCTAGGACAGCACAAGCAAAACTGAAATAACACTCCAACCACTAAACATAACCTTTAAACTTGATCTAAGAGACTAAAGCCAGTCAGGTCACACTTCAACATGGGAATTTTAAATTTTTTTTCCCCTGCAGGAAGCTATTTCTGCATTTGAGAACTCCAACAATGTCATCAAAACAGCTCCACATGATTTGAGTAATAGCAATTATCAACCAAATCAAATCAAATATTGATTTCAGCTCTGGTACATTTAGTAATAACCAAACTATCCATCACAGTTTAAAAAAACATTTTAATACACTGTTAACTTAATACTTCAAGAGTCACTGTACTTTTCATTTGCACTAAGAATTTAAACCCTTTAAAACAAGAGTTGCAATGCAATTCCAACCAAAAGAAGAGACAGCAGAATATTTTTTTCTTTTAAAAAAGATCAGATAAAAAGTACAGAGTGTTAATTCAGACAGGCTGTAACTGCAACTGTTAAAGGCTGTGATCCATGCAATGCAGTATTAAAGTATGCACAAAGAAGCAAATCTGCTAGGAATGGTTTTGGTATTCCTGCAGTCTACTCATATTTTTCCCCAAGAGATTAGAGTATGATCTTTTGCATCACTGCTTCCTAACTCAATGCCTCAGAACTTTCTCAGAAAGTCTGTGACTCACCCCAGTGGTAAATCATATCCAAAAGTTCACTTTTTCTTGTCTTGAACCCTCTACAGAGGTGCACACTGCAAGGGAGTGTAGGTACACAATACTCTGTTAACAGCTAGCATCTGGAAGACTGACTCTTGAACTTTCAGGGCTACCATGTTTTACCCATGTTCATGTTCATGGGCTCCAGATTAACATCACCACAACTACCTTTGCTCCTACATCTGTAAAATGTTCTAGAAACCAAAACATTTTAAAAACCAGAAAACCTATGGGGAAGTTCAGTTTCTACAAATTCACATATAATTTATACCTAGTCTTTCTGGTGCAATAACTTCCTACAGTAAGAGCATATTTTTTTGCAACAGCACATTTTTGTAATTTCCTGTAGTAGACAAATACATTTTAATATCTTAGTGAAAACTAAAGTAATAAACTGGGTTTTACTGGATTTTTTAAATACTTATTAAATATCAATAGTTCTTATTAAACTGTTAAAGTTTTGGAAAAACACATTTCACTCAAAATCACAGAACCAAATAAGAAGGCTTAAGAAGAATATTATTCTAATTGGACTTTCTCAGAATACGAATTCTAAGCACATAAAACACTAACAGTCTCTCTCTCTGCCTGCCATTTTATCATTAATATCATTCCACCCTTAAAAAGCAATTCATAGTCTTTAGCAAAGAAATACTATTACATTCTATAATTGTTTTAGAAAAAAATATGTACCCAGGCAGATGTGTAGGGACAAGCATAAGTATCAACCACAGTGGGAATGATGAGAATATCCAGCAATTGTTTAATATTTCCATTTTGAATATTGAAGTTCATCTCTATCACCATTTAGTGGTACTATCTCAAAAAGTGAACAACTTTTCATGCAGCATAGTCAATACTACTGCACACTTTTCCAAAAGTTTCTTGGCATAGAATCTTACCTTACTTTCATTACACTATTTTCACTCATCCTACCCCTTCAAAGTCTTTTTCAGTTCCATTTTTCATTAGGCAGGATTTCAGAATTTTAGAAGAATCATTTATATGTTAAATGATCCGTAATTTTTCTGTCCATATTTTAATAGAGCAAACATTTTAATAGCCTCAGGGATACTAATTACATTTTACACTCCACTACAAGGCTTAAAAAAAATTAGGCACGTAAAATGCCAAAACACAGATGTGCCTAGTCCACATTCCTGTGACTTTCAGTAAATGCTCAGACCATACAAGCATTTATATAGCTAGGTTCAATTCAGTTAGTACTTTATAGCATTGGTTTAAGCCACCATTTACCAGGATCATAACCACACTTATACAGCACATGCTGTGACCACCCGCTGCTGTGGTAAGATTGCTACTGAGATTTATATAAGACTGACTAGTTTAAACCAATTGCTTCAAAACTGTCTCAAGGACATACGCACAATCAGGAAAACAACCCTCTCAAGCGTACTGCAGATATAATTCTAAGACTCAAAGTGTCAACACTTCAAAATGGAATTAAACACTGGAATCTCTTCAGTCTTGAAGGGTGCATCATCTTCAATATTTGACTATTATCTCATCTAGCACTGCAATACTTCTTGTCTCTTCTCCCTGGAGAAGGCTCGGGGTGACCTCATCACAGTATTCCAGTATTTGAAGGACAGCTACAGAGAGGATAGAGGCTCTCTCTTCACAAGGAGTCACATGGAGAGGACAACAGGCAACAGGTACAAGTTGCAATGTGAGGGGTTTCATGTCAATATAAGAACATTTTTTACAGTGAGAACAATCAATCACTGGAATAACCTCCCCAGGGACATGGTGGAGTCCCCATCACTGGAGGTTTGCAAGATGTGACCAGACAAGGTGCTAGGTAATCTCATTCAGGCTTCCGTTCTCACAAAAGGGTGGACCAGATGCATCTTTTGAGGTCCCTTCCAAACTGGGCCATTCTATGATTCTGATACAGCAGACTTCTGGTCCCGTGTGAAAGACAAAAAAACACAGCACTGAAGAAGTGGTCCTGCACGGAGAACTGAAGAAGTTAATTATAAAACATAACAGAAAGTCTGAAAGGAACACAGTAAATTCTCCTGAGTATTGGAGACCTGGTAGCTTTCAGAATTTCTATGGACCTCTGCTGTGAATAATTATTTTTTATGTCTCCTAAAATTCACCCATGTATACTTTCATTCCTGCTGCATGATCAAATCACTCATATAATCCAAAAGGCCCAATACATTACATACTTCTGACCAGAAAGTTGAAACCACTTAGATTTTGAAAATAGAAGAATTTTAAGGAATTTTTAACATTGAGTTCTTCCAGAATGATAATGTACAGATCAGATAAGTAACTTCACTTCTGTCCTCTCAGACCCTTGCTGCAATCAGAAACAGGTGAGGCAGAATTTGGATGACTAGTAAGTCAGCAGGGTGACTGTTTTTCATATGTTATGTTTTCTGTCAGGTGTTTCTGACAGGCACCTCCGGTGACATTCTAGTTACATCAGTGTGACCAAATTAATTTATTTGTAACACAAAAGATTTAGTAAGAGAACTTATCCTGAAGTATTATTCATTTTCTGCACCTTATTTACTCAATGCTATGCTTGGCAGGTTAAAACAGATCTTTTAGTTCTACACATAATACAGATTCTTTTTATGCCCCTGCATTTATATTACAAATATATAAAATTTCACTCTTTGGAACAGTGCAGTTTTGAGCTTAAATGAACTTTTGAACTATCGGACAAAACTGGATCAACTGTGTCTCTTTTAATCTTTTATTACACAATGAATTCTGCTGGTTTATGCATGACTGACTATCATCTTTACACTCATTTAAATAAAAGTATGGTTCACAGGAAAAATGCAAATGTAACACAAACTGAATTCCAGCATGAAGTTCTTTAAAGAAGGTATCCGGAAAATACTTTATTTCCAGTATCTTTCCCATATGGAAATGGGACTTCACCCCATGTTACTTAATTCCCTTGATTATTCTCAACAGGTATCAGTTGTAATCAACCACTGCTTCACTAGCTCATTAGCTCCTGATTTATTTTTCTCAGCAATAATATGCAAGAGTGAAGCAGAGAGATCTAAGTAATAAGAAATAAAGTGAAATGAGGCAAATATTACTACCAAAAAATGCAAGCACCATAGCAAAATGATATAGAGGAAGGTGATGAACTTCAAACAAAGTTGAATTACACGCAACAGAAATAAGTAACTTAAGCGAGTTTTAAAATTACTGGACAAAAAGACCACCTTCAGAAAATGTCAATACACTTCTGTTTGTTCCAGCTTTGCAGAAACTACCTATCTTACATGACTCACTGAGAGGAAGTTCTGTCAGCAGCAACTGCGTAAAAGAAGGGAAACAAAACAGAAGGCCATCTAGATTACCTGAACTACTCCTCAAGTTAGCTGCCAAGAAAGGGACACTAATCACAGTACAAGTCAATAGAAAAGGGCTCTTGTGGAATTGTGGGCTGGAGTTTATCTGCAGCCATCGGATCTTATCTTTGTAGATCTTGGCCATAAAAAAAAGGAAAAAACAAAACACAAAAAAACCCAAACCAAAACAAAAAAAAAAAACCAAACCAAAATAACCCCAAAAAACCAAGCCACAAAACAACAGGAACAAATAAATAATTAGTAGCTTTGGATAATAAAGCTAAAACTATTTTTGCAAGTTTTAAAAGGAACAGACAAGAATGACAACCAATTTTCCTCCTCTATCTACCCCTCCCTCCAAGTGAATAGGTTAGAAAAAGCATTTTCTCCTGCTTTTTCTACCTCAGGAATACACTCTGCAATTGAGAATTGCCAGTTTATAGAATTTGTGATTTTTTACTTTTGCTGCAGATTTGGTAGGGCTCAACTAAAGAGACCATGAATGGCAACACTTTCTCACTTAAAGGCATGTAATGTATCCACCATCAGGTGCCTCAGCTTATGACAAATGTTCTGCAGAATTTGCAATGGACTGCAGTGAAATAAATTCCATAAAATCTATTCATAAAGTTGCAGTTAAATTGAAATACATTGAAATTAATCCCATAAATTCCCAGATGTAAATTCCATCTGTTTCACCATCTTCCTCTGAAGGCCAAAATAATCTGACTAAAACCTAGAATCTACTCTTCCTTTTCATTTACACCAATATAATCTAATTGCTATACTATAGTAAAAGACTAAAAGCAACTCCTAGATTTGATATAAAATACATTTCAATCCCTAAAGCAAATTACTTCTAAGACATACTGTAGCTTTTTTTCTGCATTAGCATCATGTTGACTAACAGCACGCCATTTAGGCTATTCTAACATAACAGTCATAAGGCTTTGGTTTTTAAGTTTGCAAATTGCCACCTCCTCTCCCCTCCTGAAGAGGTAGTCAACTTTTCACTGATCAAAAGGTGATCCAACAATAAAGAGAATTTTTCTCCTTAGTAAAACTGTTGGTATTAATACTTCTTTCTACAAAATACTTTCAATAATGTCCCTGAAGGAAAATGGCAGCTTTGTCAACAAATCACATCTGGACAAATCCTAGTCTTATAGAAATACCTAAGAAGTAGAAACAAAATCTTTGTTTATACCACCCAGTGGACACTATTTTTTATATGTGTTGAAAAACCTTTCCTCTAAGACACATTACTATACCAACAGAGGGGTAAAAATATCTTACAGGCATCGTGCCATCTACAAGAACCCAAGTGATCAGGACAAAATTCTGCCCCATTTTGATCTGTAGCAAAACTGCTCCTATATGTGATTTTGTATAGACAAATCGAGCTAGCCAATGGAAACAAATATTTCAGAATACTTACAAATTTGTGAATTCACACCAAAAGCTTGCAGTTCCCAGAAGTTTCAAAAAAGCATAATACATGAGGAACTGCAAACTAGTTATGAACTAGAACAAAGACTGGAGTTAAGACAGTTACTTACACAAGGGCTGTGTTCATTGCATTTGATAGGTTCAAGGAGGTGTGCGTCTTTTCCTTCAAAACAGCCAGAGGCCCTTCACCCCTCCAGGAGCTGTGTGCTCTGCCACACTCCAGCTCCCTACCAATATGACCATATGAGAACTGGTCAGGATCAAAATCAAGAATCTTATTGTAAGAACCAACACAAGAGGAAACCAAAAGCAATGGCAGGACTAAACTTTAGACAGCAATTTGACTTCCAAACAAATTCAAATTTATGACATCACAGACAAGTTGCAGCCACAAAAGAAATGCAATTTTTTCATGTTTTTCCATGCTCCATTGACAACCATATGACAAAACTACAAAAACAAAAGGTTATATTTCCTTTCAAAGATTTATAAAGAATCCAACCAATAACATTTTCCAACTTCTGGATTTAGAAGTTGGTTATGAATGATGCACAATGCAGATACAAAACTGCAGTATGTGAAATTAGAGCCTTTTCTACCAAATTCGTACTTTCGGCATTTAACTCTGACACACCATGGTAGTACATAAAGAAATGCCACCTGGTGTGTTTATATAACATAAATATAAATGAGTTAAATGTAATAACAGGAGAAAAACTTACTCAATAACAACAGCAGCAAAGTCACATAAGATCAAGTTTTACCTTCAAAACTCCTGTGCCAAAGCTACACTCAATTATCCATAAAAAATTCCTTGAAAAGTAACATCATACCACTCACAATGCAGCAACAGGAACCTATGTCCACTAATGTTACTAACATTGTCCTACAATCTAGGGTATTTTCACTGGGGCAGTGACAGCTGTAGTAATTGTATAACCACCGCTCGCTTAAGTTTTATTAGCAGTTCAGGGTGGTGGGTGTTGATGTTGCCAAGGAAAACAAAACAAAATAAAACAACCAGAAAACCCAACAAAACCCTCAAACCACACATGGCCAGTATTTGTTCTGCTTAAATTCTAAGGAACATTTGTCAGAAGTAAGACAGTTTTTAATATGGTGGAAACCAAATAAATATGCAGGAAAGAGTGCGACACTTTCATAAGAGGCTACAAAATTCCACTTTCAGCTTTTCTACTACTGTAACATAAAATAGTTGGGGGCGGGGAATGCTTATTTCATTGTATATGTTCTAACACCTTAGGCAACAGGCAAAAATCTTCTACACAAACCAGTTTTCAGTTTTGAAAAACAATGATTCACTATGAATTTAGATGCATTAACTCCAAACAAACAAAAACATATTTCAGGTGACACAGTGAAAACCCCAAGTATTTACAGTCAGCTTTCTCACAATCTTATAGGTTGTTTTATTAAATTGTTCAAGTTTTCCTAATACGGTCAGCTGGTTACAGCTAAGGAGGAAGTTTTCCACAATTTTCATCCTTACAAAAACACTTCGATCTGGCTAGTCAGACAGCAAGCATCTATTAGACAAACTTAAAATTTTATTTTACATACTCTAACTTACCTGCTTAGGAAGCCGGAATAGAGAATTTTTATAAAATATATCTTTAGCCTGACTCCATGTTCCATCAATGATGATCATAACAGATGGACTAGAAGACATCACAGCAACTTCCTCCAAATTGGTTGCTTCGGCTCCAGGATACAAAATTAGAGTATTGGGATTTCTGCACACAGTTGCTAATTCAGGATACCTTCAATGGACAGACACACAAAATAACAGTAATTATTTAAAATTTTCATGACAAACACATACTTCCAGATATTCCAAGTTACTAACTCCCACTCATCTTCTCCAAATTTTACTCAAGTTTCAAAAAAAGTCCATCACTCAGCTACCACTTTCTCCTTCCAACATCTCAGAAGTTGTTGGTTCTCCCTCAGGTCAAAAGCAGGGTCAAGAGAAAATTGCCCAAAAAGCAATCAACGAAAGCTTGATAAAGCAATATATCAGAAATACTCTTTGATGCTTTAATCATTAAGTCTCTAATGTCTATTAAAATCAAAGACGTTTTGAATTGTTTCCCAAAATTTAATGTATGTATTCTAGCAAAATTTATTCAAGCACACTGCACAAAACATGCCACAATCATCCTATTTTGAACCTTGTATATATAAAGAACATCTGCAATCCACAGTCCACATCTACAGGACATTCTTGAAAATTTTACTTTTAAAAATTCTTTTTCTTAATTACTACTTTACAGTTACAGTCCTCAAACTCCCAAACCTTACATTCCCTTCTTCCTTCCTGCTGGCTTCCACATTTGGCAATGGTACCAGAGGAATAACTACTGTCTGTTAAGCGTTCACTCCATGTACATGAAAATTCTGAAGATTTTGTAGGACACCAGTGGAAGTTTATAAAAACGTATGAAAGGCATTGCCATTGAAAGCCTCAAAACACCTAGTCAAGTAGGCTGGTAAGGGAAAATCTGAGAAACGCTGGCCTTGCAACAAAGACTGCATTACTTTAATCAGTTTCAGCAGTATCATCATCTAGTCTTCAGACCTGCCTCAATCAGAAAGCAGGAAGAAATACAAAGCAAGGGGCTGGCTGACTGAAGTATGTGACAAAGAATAAGAAATTAATTTTGCATATTACCTCAGAGGTTATAAAGAGTAACTGATGTCGTAGGAGGAGAAGAAGAGTATGTAGTTGAAATAGCATGTGACTATGCTCTGAAGCGGAAAGGGAAGCCAGTACAACTTACCGAAGAAAATAAGATGTATCAGAACAAGGTTAAAAATAGCCAGCACACAAAGTGGGCTCTCCATGCTACCTATCAAGAACCACTAGGTGCAGGAGCATGGACACAGACACAGGCAGGATGTAGATATGTAAGTTCACACAGAGGAATTCCTAATGCTATTGTGAACCCACAGCTTTTATGCCCCAGGAGCTGGGCTCCTGCACCACTCCTCCAAAAATCAAGCAAGAATCTCCTTCTCATAAAGGGGTTGGTGGGAGGAAGGCTAGGGAAGAAAGCAATGGTTAATAACAGCATTCGAGTTGATATAGGCTAGGTGTACTTCAGATCTGTGCACCCCATTATCACTCTCGGGAGACATACGAGAAAACACAATTTTATCAGTGTTTAGGTTCAGGCAGAATTGCAGTGCGTAAGACATTGAGATCCTGAGTTTAAGACTCTTACAGGACCATAGGGGAATTATATAAAATGAAAGAGGAACTGAATTCAGTGTACCAATACCAATAAGCCCAGAGGCAGTATTCCAGTTTTTGACCATCCTCACCGCTCCATTCCCAGGCAAACAGTTCAGACTGGTTCAACATTATGTGGCTCATTACTGTCAACATTATTTACTCAAAAAATAAATAAATAATTTTTTCTTTCCAAAATGAACAGTAAAAAGTGTAAAGAGAGACAGGAAATTTGTAAGATTTCTGTTGCAAATAGAAGTACATGAAAACTTCTCTGCCCACTATTTTTTCAAACCTACTTACATTATGGTAATTTGTTATCAATTTAGTTTAACCAAGAATCATGCTACACAAAACCAAACGCAAGGGGGTATCTCATTACAGGCTGCCTAGCACTCAAGGTTTAAATCCAGAAAATTTGTCATTATTTTCAGATGTTTGTCTTGAGAACCCAGGTCCCTGAAGAAAAAAGCATCCTAATTCTGGGATAGCAGAGCTTCCAAATTATTAACATCTCTTCGATGATTAAAAATAAATAATGAATTCTTAAAACTAATCCAAAACCATAATGATTACGAAGAACTACAAGTTCATATTATGAACACTACAGCTGAAGCCTTAGTCTTTGAAATACTAATCCACTGAAAACCACTGTTTTCAATATATACTCAACCAAGAAATCCAGTCATTTCAGTTTACAACAGTTTATATGCAAAGGCAAAGGCAGGGTAGTGGTTCAAACAAGTTTTGTAAATTTGTCCAACAAATTTAACATAGGATCTGAGGGCTGATCATGCATACACTGCCGTAAGAACTCATAACACTTTACAAACTAGTAGCAGTTGCCACTATCTTCAGTTTACTACCCGCAGACTTAATTCTAGAGTGCCACTATGCACATGCAGAGAGCTATTTAGTACTCTTTCCTTTCATAGGAACAGGTTCTCAGGAATATATGCTGCGCAACCCCTTGTAGACTATGGTACACACCAACAGTCACAGTTCATGTTAGTAACTTTATTAAAACATGTGTCTTACATTCATAAAACATGCTTGTTCTTCCTTCCTTAGAACAGCACAGGAAGAATGAGCTAAACATAAACACCAATGAATGGCTTAGGAAGGGAGATAGTTTGTATAAAACAAGTCAAAAAGAATTTTTGTATGTATTTCTATACAGATACGTCTTGTTAATTCCACTGCAGGTTTTGTATCTGCTGGGGTTTAAGGCTTGCTTCCTGTTAAGTGCGTTGCTCATACATAATGCATTTAGACTCCTTCTATTCACACACCAACACCATTAAGAATTTGTCCCTCAAAACAGTTTTTATGTACATCCTTCAGCTGCACTTAATTAGATCTGTGAAAGGAATGAAAAGTCTTAGTAAAAGACTGAATTTGTATCTGGTTAATAAAAATGAATCTGTTAACTGAAAAAATTGATATGGCATTCACAAGGCAAGTATGTATCAACAATATCACCTTTCACAGCCTCTTAGAAGAATATGTTTCTGATGTGTTTGCTTTGGGTAAACACTAATACAAAGTATTTAATCACACACTACTTCTGAAATACTGCTATAAGGCAGGATTTTCTCTACAAGAGTCAGATGTTTTAAAAGGGAACTTGTAAGAAACAATTGTGAAAATTTACCTATTTCATTATAATGCTGAAATAGAGCTGTTGCCTGCTGAGCTCTTGAAAACCAGATCCACACTCTATGGTACAACTTTTTTTTCCATATAAGCTTTCACTTACATGCTTAAGCTTACTACAGCATAGAAATAAAAGGACTAGGAATTAGATTTCATGTTCACAGAGCTTTACTTCTAAAAGTTACTGCATACAATCCCACTATAAAACTACATTCAAACAATGTTAATATTAATTTTTTTGAATACCAATAATTTATTCCATTGTTTACGTACAAGGGTGATTTAAGACAAATAGTATGGCTTATTAAAAATAGAGGAGAAATTTCATTAAGACTGATGTTTGTATTCATGAAGACTCATGAAATATTAAAGCTGAAACTCTCCTCAGAGCCACAGCAGAACCTACTCTCCCCAGAGCCTCAGTCCTGTGCTACCCAGGAAAATGTATTTTTGCTTTTTATCCCTGCCTAAATTTCACCTGCGAAACAAGGGTGGAGTCAAACTCAGTATCAGGTCAGTTAGCAGTCCAGACTGCCTCGTTTAGAATGCCTAGATAGAAATTTCAGTCAACACATTAGATCACCACACTGGGAGGTAGATAAGCAACTTTGTAGCAAGACATAGGGCTGATTGTAAGTCCTCCAAATTGCTAAAAGCTGAGAGGGGAATTCACCCAAGTCTCACTAGGCTTGCAGCCACACTTCTGTGAGCAGTTTATCCTTTGGGGTGGCTTTTGTTTGCTTGTTTCTTGTAAATTCAAGCTGCTTTTATTTAAATTCAGGAATACAGTTCTGTAGTCCAGCCAAACTGGTACATGTGGGGAAATTAAACCCAACAGAAACACAGAGGTAAGTTAGGAGCAGAAGGCCGAGTTAGGATAAGCACAAGAACAAGCCAGAAGCAAAAGCATGATCAGTCACACCAGAATAGGCTAGCCCAAGCTACCCAAGGAAGAGATGATTACGATGATGGAAGAATTCCACACAGCAGCTGCCCACAGTCACAAATGTGGTCTTCTTGATTTTCCTGGCATCTTGTGACATACAGTAGTACACAGTTTCACAGCATTTGTGACTTCAAATATAGTACAATACAACAACCTGTCACCAAGACATGTAGCTTCGGCAATGCAGATGCAGAGTGAGGGCGGATGTTTTTGCTGGGGGCAGCAGTTACTGTAGACAAGACAGCTGGACCGCATGTCTCACAACAAAGCTTTGTTTATGAAGTGTCTCTGCAAATTAGTTTGCCTGCTAGTTTATGTCAACCTGGATTCAGGAACAATTCAGTGAAAGAAGTTCCTCCTCCAAACGTATTTCTTCTCACCAGTGTTCAGAACATCTTTGAAACCTCAACCTCATCTGCAAATGCCTGAATGTGCCTGTGGCCCAAACCCAGCAGACATGTCAGAGGCAATGTCAAGGCTAGGCATGGCAAAGGCACACAGCGATAAGTCCAAGAGGCTGAACTGCGAGGGGAAGAAGAGGGTGAAGAGCAGCGTGGTTGCTAGTTAGTGTTGGAGATTAGATTAAGTTACATCTTATGCCACATCACCATCCCTTTTGTAGAAGCCTTTCTTAGTGTGAAGCGTGACTAACTTCAGAGAAGTAACGGTGCCTTTAATTTTACCTTCCATTTCAGCCAGAACAGACACACTGATGGCAGACTCTATGAAGCCACCAAATTTCAAGAGAAGACTGAGAAACTGAATTTCTAAACAAGTGTTTTTCTTCCTGCAGATCAGAGGCTGACTTTTAAAGAATTCACAACTCTGTATCAGGGCAAAAAAGAAAGATAACATCAGTACGTATGAAAAAATTACCTTAACACAGTCTGTCCCTCCTCAGTCTTTCTCAAAGATGCTGCAAAAAAGTGGTATAAACTCCTACCTGAGTGACAATGAGAACTTACCTCCTTAATTTAGGTACTGTACTTTAGTGTATTACCACACTTAGTCAGCTTTAGAATTACTTTGTTCTGCATACTACTTCACAAACAACTTTTCTCGTTAAAGAAGTGGACCAGGTAAAGAATTTCAAATACAAAATTGTTCTCTGTTAATTTCATAGCCATGAAGATAATCAATTAAGCAAATCTTTCATTTATTTTATGTCACATGTATTCATGCACTCTTAATAGCAGTTATCAAAAGCTTCCTGTATATTTGTTATGATTAGTACTTCAAAGCCATGAATCTCAGTCCTTCTTAATTGTCATTGGCAGGGGCAGGGGGAAGGGAAGGAAGAATACAGCTTAACTTTTTGTTTCGGAAATATTACACCTGTAACAGTTTGTAATAGTTTTTAGTTGATGTTACCTGAAAAGGCCTGATAACGAACATGGCTTGGTTGCCTATAAGGCAAGATTTAGGTTTGTGCCTAAGTGCATAAGTAAAGTAAGTATTAAGCAATATAATTATAAAAGTGTGAATCAGGTGATAGAAGTGACACTTGGTGGGAACTAAAAGGACTTTAAATTCCTATGTGTCGGACATTAATAGGAAAAGAGCTTGCCTGAAAAATACACTCAGGTAAAAAGAGGTGTTACTTTCTCTGAAGCCTGCAAGGCAGAGCAAGATCTATCATTTTCTCTGTGGTCTCTAAGTAATAACTATGGAGGAAAAGAATAAAGTGGAGGCATATGAAGGATCAGATGGCTTGGAATTTTCTAACCATTTCGATGTTGCTAAAAACTAGCAGAGACTCTCCAGCCAGCTTTCCAAACAAAGACAACAGAATTTTAAAAACAACAGTTGTGCACAGAATTGGTGGGCAATACTAAGACTAAGTATGAAGGGACAAAAAAAGATAATTTTCCACAGGCGAAAGAAGTACAAATTAAGGGGACAAAACGTAAAGGATGAAAAAGAAATATAATAAGAACTTTTGCCAAATCCTGAACACTTTGCTGATGTTATAAGCCATCTGAAATATAATAAGTATAAGCAAACATGA
>JAVJGI010000057.1:66674505-66687647 GCA_035590275.1 Ibycter americanus | reverse complement strand
TTTTTTTTTTTTTTTTTTTTTTTTTTAGGTTTTTACCTTGTGTTATGTTTATAAAAATCAATAGCAATTCTTGTAAAGGAACCACTGGTATTTTTAGTATTCCTTATAATTAAATTGGGAAGGTTCGATCAATGTTGAAACATCTATGTTCTCTTACAATACACTACCATCCCCAAGGCAAAGTTGCACTTGGCATAATTACAGAAAAGAAGCACATCAAAGGTACTAGAGTTGCTTTAATTAACAAGATTATTCTCTGCTGCAGTTCTCATCTCTCATTTTAATTTTAATGCCAGCAGATCAAAATGGATACTACCCACATCAACTGAGCACAAAATCAGTGGCCTGAAAAGGTCACTACTCATTAACCTGATCACAATATAATAGGAAATTAATAAATGCCTTTGAAATTTAGCCCAGCAGAAAGAAGTACCATTCAAGTCACTAAAATTTTTAATTCATCAACAATTCTGGCACCACTCATTACTGCTAATACAGGCCAAAGAAACAACATCATGAGAAACTATTCTAGTTTCACTTATACCTTTGATGATGATTCTTTAAGCAACTTACTTGTTTGTGACACAGCTATAGTTAACTACTAAATGCAGGACATAAATAAAGTGAACTGACCAATGCTTAGCTTGATATTTATAATTCTAACTAATAGAAGCCACAGAATTTAGTGTGTAAACGACAATCATTTAAAGCAACATTAATAAAAGTGTATTAAAATTATAAGAGGCACCGAACTTCAAAACTAATGCTTGGTAATTTTTCTACTTACGTTTAGCGTCTCCTCCTAAAATGTGGTATAGATCGCATATATCTTAGTTCATCAATTTCAAACAAGTTACACCTTCATCTGTAGTTGGTAAATTGTACATCTGTTTTACTATTAAATATATCCTCTCAAGAGTCCCTCCTAACAGTCTTTAAAACTCCCTGAGAATCTTCTACTGAAAATAAATTAAAACTCAAAAGACATATGGAAAGAAAAAGGTAATTCTTGAATGGCAGACTTTCAGCTTGTGTACTCTTGCTTTCCACACCCCAGTCCTATCAAAATTTCTTAATCTCTTCAGAAGAGCTGACATATTACTGCAAAAATATCTCTGCTGCTCCAATGGCAGAAAAATCTACATAACCACTTAATGCTGAAAAACCTTCACAGTTTATTTGCAGTTGCAAAAATAAGCACTTACTGTTAAATAATTCTGCATTAGCCTGTAAAACCTTTAAGGAATGTTTTCCCCTTGATGCAAATTTGTTTAAATGTAAAACAACAGTAATTTTTCTTTTGTCTTGCAGCTGGATTCTCTGCTGGTCAGTAAAGTACAATCAGCTCCAAGTCTGCAGGCAGGTGGGCCAATAGCACCTTCTTGCTTAAGAATTTAACTTACCTCCTAGCTTTCCAAGACCACTGCTTCAGACCTCTCTATGCGAATATACAGATATCCAAGCTGGATATGAACTCACAAACCAAGTATCAGAAAGAATACAGTCAAGGCAACAGAGCTCTTTTTCCTGCCACTCATGTGGCTACAGGATTGACAAAGCCCCAAAGCAGGGTCAGACCTGATTTACACCCAGGTATCTCTTACCTTCTCAGTTGCTTATATACCTACACTGATGGAAACTGAGATAAATTTACATCTCTACCCTTCTGTATTAAATTACATATATATTTGAAATTATTTATATAGAAATCACTAAATGTCACGAATAAACACTTACCATACACTCACAGTAAGGAGATGAGAAACCTTTGCCAATACTCATTATTTTTTGAAGAAATACAACTTACAGGTGACAAGGCCTGTAACTATTTTATAAGGCTCGTCCATGTTGAAACTAGGTAACAAAAGTCTCATCAATTCACCAGTTCAGGGAATTCTGTCCCCACATTTGGCCAACACTTTCAAAAACCTATGCATGCAATTACTAGACCAACACAAAGAATTGCAAATGCACCACGGTTTTTGAAAAGTAATAAATTAAGTTACAAAAAATAAAATTCAGTTCCACAGGCCAAAAATCCATGAAGAAATAATTTCTTATTCCTTCAGCTATTCTGCAACTCACAGAACAATTTACTCACTTCACTATTAACAGCAACAGGTGAAAACAACTCTTCTAAAAAACGTCATTCCTCCCCACAGTGTTTCCCTGCTAGGCACTCCCCTCTTCCACGGCCTCAAACTGGAGTTCTGTCACTGACAAAGCCCTTCCACACAAATCCAAAGGTAGACCTAAGATTTAATTTCTTCAACATAATCAGTCTTCACACATGCTGGTTGGACATATCTGCAAGATACTGAATACTAACTACCAAAATATCTTCCTAAGCAAATGCTGGTGCTTGCAGACACTCTTGAGATACCGACATGCACATAGCATCATCATAACGCAACCTTCGACTGCGACCAAGAACCGGAAAGCCAGTTTCATATTTACAAAGGATTACTATTTCTACAGGTTTTTGCCACATCACAGAATTAAATTTAATTACCAGATACTTGTGCTCTTCTGGCAGATCTCTAATCTGCCATTGCCTCATTACTATCCTATTAACTTCACCGAGATCAACCTGTCTGTTGAAGGTAGTACTTCTTTCTGCTCAGCTTTTAGTCAAATGGTCAGGAATGAGAGATTAATACAACCTCATCATGAGTGGTTACATTATTATCTTCTGTATCTCCCAAGAAAGATACATGGTTTTGTTTTTTTTTAATGTGGATACTTTAGATTTAGTTGTCTTCAGTTATCTCAGTGCTCTTTCACAGCAGTTTAAACCTATCCATGTCAAGCTTCCACAGTTCCACCATCTACATCCAGACTGCTAATCCCACCCACAGCAGGCAGAAAGCTGGTAAAAAGCCTGTCCATCAGGAACCTCAGTCAGCAGAACAGCTAATTGGTTTGTTCAGCCTGGAGAAGAGAAGGCTGAAGGGTGACCCTGTTGGAGCCCACAGCTTCCTCAAGGCGGGCAGCAGAGGTGAGGTGCTGATCTCCTCCCTCTGGTGACCAGCGACAGAACACGAGGAAAAGGAATGAAGCCACGTCAGGGGAAGTTCACGTGAGACATTAGGAAAAAGTTCGTCACTGAGGCCATGGTTGGACACTGGAGCAGGCTCCCCAGGGAAGTGGTCATGGCACCGAGCCTGTCAGCGTTCAAACAGCGTCTGAACAATGCTCTTAGTAACACAGTCTAGTTTTAGGTAGTCCTGCCAGAAGCAAGGAGTTGGATTCAATGATCCTTATGGGTCCCTTCCAACTTGAGATATTCAATGATAATTCATCTACATTGGACTAGAACATTGCTCTCAGCAATGGTGGTCACTGGGCACGGTTCTCAGGCACCACTGAAGTAAACATCCCTTTGCTATTTGACTCTTAAGACTCATACAGAGCTTCAGAACAAAGACACACCGCTGCAAGTCTCAGGCTGCACGGAGGGCTTGGGGTCTATCACTGGGGCATGTGGTCTTCTAGCCTGCAGGAGTGGTGCAATTGTCCACTAACTGTGCTACAAAGTGAAAGAGCTGTGGGAGGAGGTCACCCTGCATAGCATCACAGAAAGTGATCAGCTGGATCTGAAACCCTGAACCTTCACCTGCAGCAGAGGGGCACAAAGAACCTGTGTCCATGAAGCTGGTAAGGTAGAACTCCTATCATAATGAAGGCTAGGAGGTGGTGACCTCTCATACCAGGAGGAAGGCTCCTGTCCCACCTGTTGACTTGCAGTTACACAGTAAGTTCACTGTCTTCATAGCTGATAAGCTAGGAGTGCTGTCAAATGGAGCACCTCTGATGGCTCGGTGTGACCCATTCAGGATCACTAGAAGGAAGCAGGATGTGACAGAAGACTCCCTGCTGCAGGGAATGGAGGCACCCCATGATGTGTCTTCTGGGGAAGTTTGCTGCTTGCTTGGGGCTCACATTTGGGATACTGTAGAAAAGCAACCAAGGCTCATCTGGCTCTCTGACTACTACCCTCTGCTGCTCTTCCACTTGGGCACCAGTGACACTGCTAGAGTGGCCTGAGAAGTATCAAGTATGACTACAGAGCACTGGGGGTGGCAGTCTAGGGAACAGGTGATGGTCTTGTCAATCCTGCTGGTGAGGAAGAAGAGTCTCAGAAGGACTCAACAAAACCTGCAGGTTAACAACTGGTTGGGCAGCTGGTGTCAGCAGCAGGGCGTTGGTTTCTACAACCATGAGATCCTTTTTGAGAGTCAACAGCTACCTGAAAGAAATGGGATGCATTTTCTATATAGGGTAAAACTACGTTTGCCAACAGGCTGGCCAAACTATTGTTAGGGAGAGCATTAAACTAGAAATTATGGGGAAGAGAGTGATTCCTCAACAAATAAGTAAAAAAGAAAAAGGCAAGACTCACGGTGATGGGAACAGAAGGGATACAGCAACCAAAAAAAGAGGTGAAGTGTGGATAGGCATGTGAAGAAGGAGGTGCCTGCAGAACAGCCTAATGGGGAAGGTTCTTAAGCCTGCACTGGTCTTAGTCCTCATGGGTAGCTTTAACCATCCTGATACCTGCCGTGTAGCGGGTTTGCCTGGCAAGGTTTTGGTAGCAGGGGGACTACAGAGGTGGCACCTGTGAGAAGCTGCTGGAAGCTTCCCCTATGTCCAACAGAGCCAATGCCAGCCGGCTCCAGGATGGACCTGCTGCTGGCCCAGGCTAAGCCCATCAGTGATAGTGGTAGCATCTTTGTGATAACCTATTTAAGAAGGGGGAAAAAATCTGTGCAACAATTTGCAGCAGACAAGAGGAGTGAGAATATCTGAGAGCAACAACTCTACAGGCACCAAGGTTAGTGAAGAAGGAGGAGCAGGAGGTGCCCCCAGCACCAGAGCAGAGATTCCTCTGCAAACCACAGTGAAGATCACGGTGAGGCAGGCTGTCCTCCTGCAGCCCATGGAGGTCTATGGTTGGAGAAAATAGCCACCTGCAGCCCATGGAGGACCCCACACCAGAGTAGGTGGATGCCTGAAGGAGGGTGTGACCCTGAACCTGAAGCAGGTTTGCCAGCAGAACTTGTGGATGCATGGGGGACCCATGCTGAAGCAGCATGTTCCTGAAGGACTGCACCCCATGGAAGGGACACATGATGGAGCAAGGGAAGTGTGAGGAGGAAGCAGCAGCAGAGACAATACGTAATGAACTGACTGTAACCCCCATTCCCTGTCCCCCTACACCACTCGGGAGGAGGAGGTGGAGAAATCAGGAGTGAAGTTGAGCCTGGGAAGAAGGGAGGGTGGGGGGAAGGTGTTCCTAAGTTTTGATTTTTAGTTCTCACTGTCCTACTCTAATTTTAATGGTAATAGATGAACTAATTTTGTCGAGTCTGTTTCGTCCATGACAGTAATTACTGAGTGATCTCTCCCTGTCCTTATCTCGACCCATGAACCTTTTGTTGTATTTTCTCTCCCCTGTCCGACTAAGGAAGAGAGTGATAGAGCGGCTTTGGTGGGCACCTGATGTCCAGCCAGAGTCAAATCACCACATGCTGGAAAGACAATACAGCAAGTCTCATACAGTCTAGGAGATCTGAGTACATTGATGACAAATTCCTGGCACAAGTGATTGAGGAACCCACAAGGAAAGTTGCTTTGCGGAACATGATACTTCTAAACAAGGGAGAAGCAGCCTTGGCATGACCACGAAATGGTGGAGTTCAAGATCCTAAGAAGAGAGAGCAGAGCAAAAGGTAGGACCATTGCCCTGTATTTCTGGAGAGCAGACTTCAACCTCTTCAGAGATCTGCTTAGAAGAATCCCACAGGATGTGGCCATGAAGAGAAAAGCTGTCCAGAAGAGTTGGCAGATATTCAGGGATCACCTCTTCCAAAGATAGGAAAGGTCCATCCCAACAAGCAGGAAATCAGCAGAGATGGCAGGAAGCTTGCACGGATGAGCCAGGAGCTCCTGACTAAACTCAGACTTAAAAAAACAAAGAAATGTACAAGAGATGGAAGCAGGGACAGGTGACCGGGGAGGAATATAGAGCTGCTGTCCGAGCATGTAGGGATGGCAAAGGCTGACCTGGCATTTAATCTGGTAAGGGATGTGAAGGGCAACAAGAAAGGCTTCTGCCAGGTAAATAAACTCAAAAAAAGGTGGCTAGTGAACACATGAGCCCACTGCTGAATGGCGCAGGGAAACAGGTGACACAGAACAGGGAAAAGGCCCAGGTGCTCACTGCCTTCTTTGCCTTGGTCTTTACCAGTAAAACCAGCCTTTGGGAATCCCAGGCCCTTGAAAGCAGAGGGGAAAGTATGGAACAAAGAAGACTTACCCTTGGTGGAGAAGGACAAGGTCAGGGAGTACTTAAACTAACGGGATATTCAAATGTCCACAGGGCTTTATGGGTTGTGTCCATGCATGCAAAGGGAGATGGCTGATGCTACTGTGCGGCCAATTTTGATCATCTCTGTATAATGGGAGAGATTGCTGAAGACTGAAAGAAAGCACGTCACTCCTGTCTGCAGCAAGGGCAAGAAGATCCAGGAAAGTACAGATCAGTCAACTTCACAGGAATCCCTGGGAAGGTAGTGGAGAAAATCCTCATGGAAACCATTTCCGAACACATGAAGGACAAGAAGGGAATTGGAAGTAGTCAGATGGATATACAAAGGGGAAATCATGCTTGACCAACCTGATGGCCTGCTACAGTGGGGTGACTAACTTGTGGATGAGGGAAGAGCAGTGGATGTTGTTCTTCTGACAGCGTCTCAGACTCCCGTAACACCCTCCTAGATAAGCTGATAAAGCACCACTTAGATAAGAAGACAGTGAGGAGGAGCAAGAAGTGGCTAAACAGCCAGGCGCAGAGGGTTGTGACCAGTGGGATGAAGTCCACAAGCTGCCAGTGGAGAACTCCAGGTGTTGATACTGGGGACAATACTATTTAACCTCTTCATTAGTGACCTGGATGCTGGGACAGAGTGCACACAATTGCACTGTGTTGCTAACTCACAGACGATACGCTGGGAAGAGTGGCAGGTACACGGCTGTGCTGCCATCCAGAGGTGTGATTGATAAATGAACCTTTTCAGGAAAAGAAGGCTCAGAAAACAATGTAGGAAGTCACCAAAGCTATCATAAAGGAAGCTGGACACTTCAACACAAAGGGGAGTGGAGGGTGGCCTTTGCTTTAGTTAAGCTGCTCTATTAGTTGAATGGGTCACCTGTTTGTGTAAATGGCCTCCACTGAGAAAATCAATAGACAGTATTATCTTCCTGACCCAGCCAGACCAGCACGGATTAAGTATTTATATGGCTCGGCTCAGCATAGTATAAAAGCTGAGCAAACACCACCTTTCATGTTTGAACTTCGAAGAGAGCAATGGGCTTGACCTAGGCTCAACCCATGCGCTCCTTCCCAGCAACTTCGGACGCAGGGCCCAGTGACAGCTAGCAGTAATCACATTTCTACTGTGATCCGATATACACTGCAGATCGCAATTGCCATATTGTGATTCTGTTTGATTTCAGTACACTGCTGTATCACGCAGCTAAATCAAAATTCATGTGACATCAGGTATGTTCAAATAGGTAAACCTGATACTAATCTTTCAATTTTTCCCTATGTGGAATATCTAAAAGAACTTCATCATGGAATACTGGACTCTGACAAAAGGGACCCTGACAGGCTGGAGAAATGGCCTGACAGGAAAGTCCTGCATATGGGGAAGAACCCCAGGCATCAGTACATGCTTTGGGACCAAACGGATGGAAAACAGCTCTGTAGAGAAGGACCTGGCAGACCACAAGCAAATCATAAGCCAGCAAAGTGTCCTTGCCCTTGCCACAAAGGTGGCCAACAGCATCCTGAGCAGCATTGAGAACACTACCTGGAGGTCAAGGGAGGTGATCCTTCCTCTCTACTCAGCACTGGTAAGGCACGTCCGGAGTGTTGGGTCCAGTTCTGGACTTCCCAGTACAAGTCCGAGCAACCTACTGGTGCATGTCCAGCACACGGCCAAAGATGACTACGGGACTGAAGCGTTTTTTGTACGAGGAGAGGCTGAGAGCTAGGCCTCTTCAGCCTGGAAAAGAGAAGGGTCAGGAGGATCTTATCCATCTGTATAAATGCCTGATGGGAGGCAATGAAGACAAAGGAGCCAGTCTCTTCTCAGCAGCGCCCGATATCAGGGTAAGAGGCAATCAGCACAAATGAAACACATGAAACTCCATATGAACACAGGAAAACACTTTTTTATTGGCCAAACGAGAAGAGGTTCCCAGAGTGGTTGTGGAGTCTCCATCCTTGTAGAAATACAAAACACAACTGGACATGGTTCTGGGCGACCTGCTCTCGCTGACCCTGCTTACGCAGGAGTGTGGACTAGATGATCTCAAGAGGTCCCTGGCAACCTCACCCATCCTGTGATTCTGTGATGTAAGCAACAGTGACATGACAGGGATCATGCTACAGCTGTAGCTGAGAACCCTAACCCTGCCAGACTGTGAAAGTGGTCATTGACAATTATATCCTGATAGGAAGTGGATATTCCTCTTCACATAGCAAAAGAGAAAAATGCTTAAAGTGGAAAAAAAATTACCCCAAAGTATGAGATGGTAACACTGCTCCTTTTCACCACCATTTGGAGAAGGAGCTATATTACTAGTATCTTGTTACTGCAGCTGCACCAATCCCAAATAACAGAGATCCCCACAGACTAGACTAGATGATACTTTCCTTCACAGTAGCACTGTACACATGCACACTAATACCAAATTATGAGATAACAGCAACTCCTTCCTGAAATCCTACAAGAGTCCTTCCAGTCACACAGTGAACCCACCTCTCCTGATGAAAGAAAATAATTACTGGAACATCCTGGCTTTTAGTTGCTGCCAAATTTAACGTGCATGTGAATGGATGTCATTTTTGTTTCATCTGCTTATCCTTTGCCTTTCTATCTCCTGATGATGCACAAATTTAGCTCCCTCTAAACTTTGCAGAATCACCTTATTCATGAAATTTTGACAAGTACATTCTCAGATACACTTGTAAACCCACTTTATGCATTTAACTATACTGAAAATGAGTTAATTCAGCAAAAATATTGCTCTGATTTGGGAGTCTTTAAAATGTGCTAATAGCATTTTTAAAAATTTACCTTTGATACACCACTTAAGAATCTGGAATAATAAAATTCACTCAAGTGATGCCTGTCACCTAATCGTGTATTTTTTTCCTTTTTTCAATGCAAATGTAATAGGAAATGCATGAAACTTTTTAAAAAATATCCTACAGAACAGCAAGTCACTTCTTACAAGTCATGAACCATTGGGAAATACACTGTTTCAGTTACATAAGTTTATTTAAGCAGTGGTAAGGAATTTATAATTTCTGGGAGTGAAAAACCGCAATAAACAGAGCAGTGAAAATAAATGCCTAGAGCGTTCAATTTTAAGAACATCAAAGGCTGTGAAGCTATGTTTTTGCAGCAGACATTGGTAAGAGAATTAATGCATGCTTATTTCACTTTCTCTGACAGTCAAACTTTAAAAATCACATTTACACTTAAATACCATTATAAATGTACTATAAAGCAACTACATATATTTATTGTATTGAAGAAAGATGACATTGCTTCTTCAGACCCAGCCTTTATAAGATTTAATAGGATTAACAACAAATATGGGACATTTACGTAGGAACACTGTATTTTTCCTCAAAATACAAAGCAGCACGCCATCATAGCATTATCAATCCACCAATCCTATCAAAAGCAGTCACCCAGTACCCAGATTAAGTATAGTAGCGGTAATATTTTAGATATAGGCAAAAGGAGCATTTGTATTAAAGGATTAAAGTTATTCCTTCAGTTTTTTCCCCTCTTGAAATACAAATACTGTACAACAGCATATATCATAGCAGAATCTGAAAAAAACACCAGTGGTTATACTAACTTTACAACATAAGTTAGTCCTGCAAACATAGATGACTGTTTCCAGTGGGGATTTGTCATGGCACAGAGAGCTAGCAATTCCCAGAGACCATAAATGATGCAGTTAAAAATCTTAGTTTTTCCAGAAAACATTTCTCAGAAGTTCTCCTACTACAGTAAAATTCTGCACATGCACAGTCAAGATCCGTAGTAACATGTCATTGTACATTTATTGCTTTTGTCCTACCAAAAGGCTTTTTTCCCTAACAGCACACCAATATCTATGAAATGGTGAACTCTGACCCACACAAGGACACAATTGCAAAATGTTATATTACTCTGAGTGTCACACAACAAAATCAAATTGTTGTCCTATATGGCTCCAGTTGTGGGGCCTGCTCACTTTTGTTTTCCATGCTAACAGAAACTTGGAAGCTATATTGAGCTTATTCTCCAATTTAAGTGTTTGGGTGTGGGGCTTTAACTTCTGAAAGCAAGCTGAACATTTTAAAAAGCTGAAAAGCTTTAAGAAGTGATCAAATAACCATCAGTGATTCAAAGTTCATCAGTACTGACCTTTTGGTTTCAGCAGACAAACAGAACATTTATTAAATGTAGCCTCGAGAATAAAATAGCATAATGTCAACTGCACATACTACATTTGCATTAGCCGTTTGCCATCTCAAACACCACCTATGAGTAGAATAATTTTCCACAATCTTTTTTTTTCTTAAAGTAGCACTTACACACAAACACAAAAACCTTCCAAATGTAACATTTCATTACACTCTTTCATTCAGATTCTCCACCATAAGCTATTGCAAATGTTAGCCTTTTCTCCACAACCACCACAGGCAAGAGAAAATCTCAAACACATAATACTTGGAAACATTCTGTTCCTTCAGGATGCTCAAGTCATTCATATTATCCAAAATGAAAACTTACCTACCTTCACTCCCCCATTCCTGTTTCACATATTGAGTGATTAAGTAATCATTAGAAAGCTGTCTATCAGCTGTCTTGCCATACTTAAAAAACATCAAAACCTTAAGCAGGCCCCCATGAGGAATCACCAGATGATGCTAGAGAGAACTCAATCTTCTGTGCTTTTGTACTGAATTCAGACCATCACCACTATAAACATTGATTCAAAATACTCTTAAATCACATTCATTAAGGTCCTTTACAGTAAAAAGCTATAGTTTAGAAAATCAAGGGATTAAATTAAAGATACTTGTCTCCAACCACTACCATCATGATAATGTTCAGGGTAAATCAAGTTTCATAATATTCCTTCCAAAAATGTATTCTAAGTCACTGACTGACTTTTACTCCAAGTCACCGCAGAATGCTGTGCTCAATGACAAGCATAACTTAGTTATAATTCCTGAGGAAGAGGATGGAGAGGATACACTGCAAAAACAGACTTGAGTGCACAATTCAATTTTGCATTGCAACCTTCATCGAAACTTTAGTTTTAAAATAATTGCCACTTTCCTTGTTTCTTTAAAAGCAAGCAGTTCCTTGTTTTTTCTGCCCTTGCATTTCTTTCATTGTCTGTCCTCATTGCACCCACGCTCTTGACAGCAAGTGTAATGCATTTAGAGTTCTTCACAAAGCTGGTGTTTTCATACAAATGGTGATGAGGAGCCAAGTAAATACTTTCCATCTGGTTCTACTACGAAAGAAAACGGGCAGATATCTATTCTGGAAACCATTTTTGTAGGAGACTCATCAGAGAATCTGTCTAAAATTGAAGGAATTAGAGCAGGGGTTATGAAACACTGACAAAATAAACAATAATCAGCAGCACCCTACAGGCATTTTAGAAGGACTCGAAATTAAATAGCTGAATAAGGAATGACAGTGGGTTAACTCTCATTCAGCAGTTCCTTGGCGCCTCAGGACCAGAAATGGTGAAAGTGAAACAACTTCCAAAAAATTTCAATCTGCAGCAAATAAAACCGTTAAATGTAAGCAGAAGCCGTACTTAAAAATATAGTTAGTGAACACTTACAAAAAATATATGATTTACATGAGAAGAATTGGCACGGCTTTTGCAAAAGGAAATCCTGCTTTTCAAAACTATTTAAGATCTCTGAAGGATTTAACAAACATGGGGGTGAGAGTGCTGTAGTTGTCAAAAATCAACTGGCTTTACCACACTTTTAACAAAGTCATTTACCAAAAAGTTGCTAGGAAACTAAGCCACCACAGCACGAGCAAGGGTCCTTATAAGCATAAGCAGAAACACATTACTCAAGGTGTAAATCTCTGGCTTGCTCACACGTTGAATATATGTGGAAAAGAGGCAGGTAGAAGCCACAACCAACATAAACAAAAATTCTTCCCACCCAGGGTTTGTAGGCCTGAGGTGTCTTCTTGCCAGCCAGATGTTACAGATTTTGCAGACAGAAGAATTCTACACAGGTTCAAGGGGGAGAAATTCACAGATGAAAAAAAATAATCTACTGGGGCATATTAAACAAACACAAAACCACATCTGGCTCGGTAAGTTCCTTGAGCTGAAACTCACTGGAGACAAAGAGAGCAGCAAAAGTGAAGTGTCGTGCATCTGCTCAGTTTTCATCTTTGGGCATCAACTATTACCCATAACTATTTTTTTTCCTAATAGTTAACATTTACAAATGTTATGACTTACACGACACATATTTTTAGTAATGACTTATTTACAGGAATCTCACCAAAAATAAACTCCTGAACTTCTACTACACTATCAGCAAAATTACATGCCTTTCTACTTGTTTACCAATCAACAGAAACAGGTTAAATCAATATAGGTGCTGGGATTTTTATTTTTTTCTTTGGCGGGTTTGCACAAACTTTTCAGTTCAGGCACAACTGACATACCGCCAGCTCACTCCACTAAAAGGACATACATACACAGACATCTAATCAGGTTACAAGGTATTTCTTTAAGATTGAAAGTCACTGCCTGCTTTAAAAAGATAACGCATCGTTATATTAACCCTCCCCTTCCCCAGTGCTTGGACGGAGCTTCAGGCTTCAAAATTTGCTGTCAGGTTGCTAGGTAAGGGTGGGTTTGTTGACGAAGCACCAAGTACCGAGCAGCCGTGGTGAGGTCTCATGTACTTCACTGCAGGGCGCCCAGGAGACACCGCACCCCCCGCACCGCACCGCAGCCCCCTCCCCGCACCGCTCCGCCTTGCCCACCCCTCCCCGCACCCCGCACCGCCC
>JAVJGI010000057.1:66656938-66668202 GCA_035590275.1 Ibycter americanus | reverse complement strand
GGCTGAAGATTGGTCTGCAACTACATACTTCAGGCATCATTCATCACTTGCAAATACATTTTACCTAACACAGGTATACTAGCATAGCCCAAAGCGTCTGGCATAGATACAATTATGACAGCAGATATTGTTCAGAGGCAGTTTTTGATCATTTTGGTGGCATTTTTTGCTATAAAATGTTACTAATTAAACAGAAAGGTCGCTACTCCAAATTCATTTAATAAATACTGCAGTGCTTGCATGGCTGTTTGCAGTCTATCTGCTCTTGGAGTGCATTCTGTGTTTGGGGGGGCAGATGCCAATGGCTGTGCAGTCAGTTGTGCCTGATAAGGTAGTCACTTCTAATGGTGGCTTAGTGATCCCTTCTGCTAATGAGAACAGTCAACAAACATTAGCATATTGAGATCTCATAAAATGTTTGCTTGTTCCAGCTCAGCACAAACTGCTAAGTGCTGGCACTGTAGCAGGTGTCAGACAATGCTGCTGCAGGCTGCCTCCAGCCAATTTCCGTAAAGCTCAAATGAGCATGTTGTTCAAGCCTACATATATTTAGCAAACTTTAAAAGTCACAGCATATTTCTAAATGTGCCAAATAATTTGAAGGCATACATAAATTGTCACTGCTGCTGAAGGAGATGATCTTGCCTTTCTTCCACCCTCCTCATCTCCCCTGGATCTAACGCAAGTCATCGTGTGCCCACACAACAACCCTGCAAGTTTCTATCTCTTGTTCATGTTCAGATAGACCAGCTTAGTTTACCCTGTGGCTAGCTAGGCACTAGTGCTGGCATAAGCGTACTGGAAGGAGGAATGAGGAGAAAAAGGTCCATCTTTCCATTGAGATCTCTAGTGTCATTAAAAAAGTAAAAGACCAGTAAAAATGTAAATGCTGGGAGAAAAGTACAGCTTTTCTGGGCGTGTGCTGCTGCCCACAGGGGCTGGCTTCAGTACCTCGTCTCTGTCTCAAGTGTGGACCAGCCCCGTCCAGGGTACAGTCATAATCTGCTGGAAGGGCAAATGGCAATATATCCCAGTATTGCCAGCTAAAAACAGCTCTTTATGGCAGCTTCACTTGTGGCTTTTTTCTGTTACCCTTTCTTTTGCGAGCTGCCTTTTCCTCTTCTGTTGTTCTGCCACTGCTGCAGCGCCCGTCTTGTCTGTGCCACGGTGTGCTGCCACGGTGTGCTGTGAAGCAACATGCGAGCCTGCTGCTCAGGCTGCGCTCCCTGCCAGCGTGCCACATCACGCGGTGCTGTGTGTCTGTGATTTAGAAAATCTCTGTGTACACGAGTCATTGTTTTGCTGTTAGCGGTTAGTTGCAAAAGATGTGGAAGAGATCATAATCTGGAAAAATACATTGAAGTACTATTTCGGTTGCTAAAGTCGGCCCATGAGTCTGGTTGGTTTTTATGAGTCTGGTTGGTTTTTATGTTTGTGAAAACTAACTGCCTTCTCAGTTGCTTTTGGTTTTATCTGCGCCAAGTAGATTTCACATTTTGCATAAGAAACTCACATGGAGTTTCATAAAGGTATTTTATGAGGTCACCTGCAAGTGTCATCTCCCTTGCTGAAACAGCTTAGACCAAACATCTGAGGTAAATGACATACATCATGTGACAGATCATTCACTTTCATACCCTTCTCTTATAAAAGAAAAATGTGAACATTTGTAAAATGTAAACACGTTTTCAAACAGTCTTTTCAGTGCTGATCTGAAATATTGGTAACAAGGCTTTTGATTGCATCATGTCCTCACTTATGATACTGGGCTAGTAACAGCAGTAATTGTAATCACTAAACCTGTAATTGCAGCCTGTGATTGCAACTCTTTTGTCCTGGAGCACATCACATGTGTGGAAACTACTCCCTGTTATTTAACTAATCTCCCACAATAAGCATGGCTGCATTACTTTTGGTCTTCACAAGCAGAAACTTTTAAGGATGAGAGAAGTCCAAACTGTACCTGTCTTGCAATGTAACATTCAGTTTGTTCACTGTTCCTTCTATCAGGATGGTATATGCAACCAGCAGAGATAATCAGTGTGATTTATTCTTGGCCACAAGAACGCACATCCAAAAAGGAGAAGTATCTCTCTCCTTAAGCCCAAGAGGTTTTGGTCATTTGGAAAACATGACAACGCAGAGGGGAAATGTCAGGGCAACTTTACTTATGTCCACGTGCTCAGCAACATGTTGCCATTGCTTAGTTTGGGCAGTTTCACAGAACAGATGCACAATAGATTTCATAGGATCTATTTTCCTGGTTCTGTAAACAATCTCCTAGACAAACCTACATACAATAAAGTAAAAGCCTCAGGTTACAGCAATAGCACAGGAGATTCAGCTGAATTTTTTTGTAAAGAACAAGAAAATAACACTGTCAGTCTGTAAAATGTGAGCATCTTGCAGTTTCATCTCTAGACTGCTTAAGAAAATTATTGACAGATGTGAAAGTGCACACCAGAAAAGCTGTCTTCTTCCAGAGCAGTATTCATGCAGAACAATTGTCCCGGATTTATAGACCAAACTCTAAACTAATATTAAATAATATGTATTGCTATCTTCCACCCTACTATAGGACTAGACTGTAGTTTGAGTACAGACCCCAGTAAAGTGTGAGTGGGGCAATTATGGAACCAGAAGTTCATCCTGCGTGGTAAGAGAGGAGAAAACAGTATGTGGCATGTAAAGAAAGGTGTATTTATGAGACACATATTTCCCGCAGAAGGAACTTTGAACAAAACCATGCCTTAGACAGCAAAGTATACAGCACAGCAGATCATCTTCTCCTCTGTGCTAGCAAGTCCTGGCAAATGCATTAAGAGCAATGGTTCAGGATGCCACCTGGGCCTGGACAGGACCTTTCTTGGATGCCTCCTGCTCACTGTCACAGGGCAAATCAGTCCTCTCTGTCTGTATCTTAATAGTATAGATGTCCCAGATCTGCTGCTTTTATTAGGTAATATTTCTTGTCCCTGTCTTCCACATTGAGACACATTGCATCTATCATGGCCATATCTTTAGTTTATATTTGTTCTTATGGGTAAGCCTGAATAGTTAAATGGATGCATATGAACAAATAAGATTATTTTTAGACAAAACGTTAGCAGTGATGCATGATGTAATTATATTGTCACCCTTAGTTACCTCTGCTGAAACATCTTGGGCTTTGTGATTCTGTTTTCGCTTTGCTTCTGATCATTTTGCTTACTTTGGCAATATACTTGCTAATCCTTCATCATCCCAACAATATCGTTAATGGTGTCAGGCATTTAAGGAAGTTAAGTTGAAGTTCATGGATTTGTTTCCCCTACAAAGAGTTGTTTACATAATAAAAAGTACTGTCAGGCAAAACATGCTTTTTCTCCCAGTAGTTAGCAAATCAGAGGGAGTAAAAATAAACTGCCTTATCTATTGTAGAAATCCATCTATTTTGCCAAGCAGTCAGTTTCCTTTTTAATAGCCTAATTTGAACGCTTTGCCAGACCCCAACCAAATTCTTTTTCTTAGACTGGACTGAATCTCTTTTCCCCAGAAATTTTAACTTCTAAGGAAGACTTTGAACAAAGCTAAATAACTTAAATACATAGTTTAATTAAGTGGCCTAGCATGGTAAATAGTTGTGGTAGTGCAGATAATTTTGTGTTACTGCAGCTCTACCGTCTGCTTGTTAGATAATGTAGTAGGCAAGATCAATGCCTAAAATAATTACATCAGTAGAAACCTTGATGTATTGTAGACACACAGCCCTGCAATATACTTCCTAGGACAGTCCCCAGACAAAGACATGGCGTCTATATTGTCTTTCATTTGCAACCTCAACCTGTCTTCTGGCAGTCTACAAAACCCCTCTGACCTTGCAACTAGTCACAACAGGGATCTTCTGAAAAGGACGCTGGGATTATTTCTCCCTGACATTGTCTCTGCAAGGACAGCAAGCTGTGCAGAAGTTAAATGGAGTGATGGGGTGTGCTTAGACACCTGAGCAGGGCTGCCCCTATGCAGGCACCCAATGTGTTCCTTCAAGCATGTAATGTACGTTAATTGTAGTCATGGTGGGGGGCGAGACAGAGAAGGAGACTGAGGCTATTTTATATAACACTGTAGATGCCAGGCCAGCAAAAACATTAAAAAATAACACGGGCAGGGGGATATGTGGTTATTGTAAGGTAGGTCCCTGCTTAAGAAACACACTAGCTACGAATGAAAGGTGTGTATTTGCATTTTATACTGTTGTCTGGTAAGAGGGAGAATGGTCACTCATGGTGTTGGGCAGACACTCCTGTAACGAGTGTGTCCTCAGGAAAATCAGAGCCAGCTTTGAAATCAGCGGGAGCAGCGAATCCCAAAGAGCTTACTGGCATCACTTTCTTTCCAAGACCCAAGACCTGATTTTGTCCTGAACTAGTTATTTGACGTAGTGTGATAAACCACTCTCTCAAACCAGCTTAAAACCACTATGAGAAGTGCATGTGTAAGTAACAGGCTGTCGCAGAACTATCATAGGCTCTGTCACCTGTGTAGATTTGGGGAAGGCTGGCAGTGGCCCACATGCACCACCCTCCTGTTTGAATATAATACCATTAAGCCTTCCCTAATCTATATCCCTATTCAGCCCTCTACCTCTGGAATCCCAGCCACTGTTCATCAGCAGCAGTGGAATCCTCCAAGAGGGCTTTTGGGGAAAATAAATATATAAATAAATAAATTAGAAGGCTTGGAACTTAATGTTGTGAAATCCTGGGGAAAAGGTAACAAGGCTTTTAAAAAGCTGGACAGAAGGAGAAAGGAGACTTATAGAAACTGCTGATTTTGTTGAATATTGCTGGAGTTTTTAACAAATCGGGATGAGAATGCAAGTAGTGAGGTGTTATAGACAGTAAACTGAAGGATAACTGCATTCCTAAGAAAAGCTACTTTTGAAAAAAATGTAGATTTCACACCAGACTCCAGCAGGAAGGAGAATTTGCTAAAGAATTTTTTGACTGAACTTTAAGTAATCATTCAGACACACTTCATCATATTCCTCGTATTTATCTTGATTACACTTATTTGCTATCATACAATAATGGAAATGAAGAATATGAAGTGTGGAGAAGACTGGTAGAAGATGCAAACCTTTGTCAAGCTCTCTAGATGTGTTAGATGAAACAAAGAAATTGGCTAGAAATAAAATGTTAGCGAGAAAAGATACAACTACAGTAAGTAGACTGTCCTCCAAAAAAGGAGCTTGGAAAGCTGGAAGACATTTCAAAACAGAGGCTAGAGCACAAACAGGAAGTATGCACAGCTGCTAACAATGTCCAGCACCTCAAAAATCGTGCAATAGTTGCAGAAAGATGTAAATATTTTTCAAGAATTTGTTGTCAGGAGAAAAAGAAGCAAAAGAAATAGTGTATCTTTATCAGTATATCTGTAATAGCAGAATAAAAGTGGCTGTGGACTCTTTGGAATACCAAGTAGCTGTCCAGGGACCCCTCATCCCAGAAGCATTCCTTTAGTCATGAGAAAGACGTTCAAAGCACCGTGTAAACACCCTTTTACACTAGAAGTAATTAGTAAGAACAGAAGATCCTATTAGTTATGGCATGTAAGACAAGACAATGACAGATTCTGGCTGTGTTTGGGGGTAATCAAATATATGACATTTATTTTAAGATATTCTTAGTGGTAGAAGCAAGTTAGAAACTCACAATATCCTATGGAAAGGAGAAATAAATGGGCATGCCTCTCAAAATACAACAACAGGCTTTTTACCCCCACAGATGATACCCTAGGTTTCAATAATAGGGTGTGAACAGGGAAATAAAGATTGATGAGACATCTGGTAAGATGAATGCTTTCAGAAGTATTTGACAATTGTATTTGAAAATGATTGGCTTTTATACCTAAGAAATTTTCATAGATTATCCAGTCTTAGAAATAATGAGGAATAAATTTGCAGCAATCACAGCAAAAGATGAAACATTGCAGGAGCTCAGTAAGGTCATCCCAGTAACGCAGCCAGGGAAGTACACACTGAACTCCTTATTACTAGCTCAATTCACAGATATGTATCATTGATGACTAACTACTTAAGGTAATAAAATTATGTCAGCACAAATATTATAGCAGCCTTCAGAAATATATATGGAGGTCACATGGTATAACAAACCATAAAATAAAAATCTGTAGAAAGAGAAAAAAATATAACAAGTATGAAACCTGTAAAAAACTGTGAAGTGGATGAATGCAGTTCTGGATGTGAAGAAGCCGAACTCTAATGTACATTTTCTGGCAAAGGTGATGTTATAATGTTATGTCAATAGGCTGAAATGACACTATCAGAGACTCTAATAACAAATCATGTCACAGAACACCATAAATTTGTGTTTGTCAAACAAAATTGATGTGTCTACTAAGAGTTCATCATAAATGGTCAGGATTTTAAAGAAATAGTCAAGGATTAAAGAGTTAAATGAGAAACATACATTCCCAGATACTATCCACTAAACTGTTTATTGGGAAATGCAATAAAAAGCAAACAGATTTTCCAAAGTTTAGCCTTTGACAAAGGATCCAAGCTTGGCTCTGCTGAACTTCAAAACAGTGCCTTAAAACATAGACGATCCCCAGGAGAGCTGTTAGTTAACAAGAATCAGTAGCCAGAAATCTTTCTTTAACCAAGACAGAAAAAAGCATGATCTTCCCCAATTAATTAAAACCATCATAAAAAAGAATAGTAAAATGGCTGGGGTTCCAGGATGCTAAAGTCTCAGGATGGTATTTACATGCACAGTGGCATGTGGTATGATCAAAAGGCTATCGTAACTGAGGAAACTGTTCATATCCCTGTGAAACGTAAGCTTTTGAATTACAAACTTTCAGGAAAAAGCTGCCATTTCCCCTTTGCTTTATCTTTGGTGGGAGATATGAAAGAGGAACATGTAACAGTGAAGTAAAGATAAAGTGGAACAAGTGTAGAAATCTGTCTTTACCACCTCTCCCATGGAAAAAGGACTTACCAGCTGCAGTAAGCAGGAGGGAGAATGAAGTGCTCATTAGGGATCTGCTTCATCACTCTTGAAAGGGTTCCTAAGCACTTTCAAGGTGGTTAATATTGAAAGTGCTTGTATTATAAAATGGCAAGGTTAAATATTTTTCTGTTAATGTCAAGGATAGGCTCACCATCATTAAGGGCAAGCAAGGACTAGGTCAAAGGACCATGGTGCCAGAGGATAATCCAGGTGAGGAGGGAGCTTGGGAGGTGCCTGGTACAAGGCATTGCTTCCAGCAGAGTCAGGCATGGGGGTGAGACCAGGCTGCTCAGGGAGGGAGGGAGCCTGCACAGCCCCTGGGCAGCCTGTGCCACTGCCCACCCGCCTGTCCTGCAGAAAGGTTTCCTTACAGCTATCCCTCACTGTGCCCTTCTGAAAGATCCCAAGCTCCCTGACAGCGCCTCATAGGCACTGGTGGCTCCTGTTAGGTGCTCCCAAGCCCTTCTTTGTTCAAGATGAACCAGCCCTGCTGCTCCAGCCTGAGCGCACAGTGCTGGAGTAGGCTGGGAACCCAGCAGTGTGTCCTCCATATGTCGCATCCATGGAGCCTCTCCCAGCTGCTGTACTGTGCTCAGTCACATTTGAACTGTGAGTCTGGCTATGGGTCTTCCCCCTTAAGAAGCTTGAAACATCCCCGTATTCACCTTGTAAATGCTGAAAGTTTTGTGGAAAAAAGAAAATCCCAAGGATAAAAGTAATATAGAAGGCTGTATTTTTTCATAGTGTTAATTCTGTGCATATATGGACTTGTGTATTTCAGGACTTGGAGGCATCTTGCTGAACAGACCTAAAATAATCACACCCTATCCTTTGCTGTGACAAGTATGATCTGGAGCACAGAGGAGTTCCATGTCCCATGCTACAACACTGTGGCTCACAGAGTACTGAGAACTGCTGTGAGATAATAGGAAAAGATGGCTTGATGCTCTTCCACTGAGATCAGTAAGAAAAATCAGCATGCACTTCAGTGATGAGTGGGAAATAGGCTGGAAGGAATAAACCTTTTGCACATTCAAGGCCAGCTAAGACGACATCCACATGGAAGATCACAACAGCAACAGCACTGTGTCTATGCAATGCTGAAAGAAAAGCCACTTAACAGCCAAACAGTACAAATATTGGAATTAGTGAATTTTGTGGCTGGACAGTATTATGCAAAGCTGCACATTTTAGTTTTCTGTCATTTGAGCTGCATCTGACACTGATTTTGCTGTTGTGTATTCGTATGATCATGTGCAGCAAGGGTCTTCGTTATGGTGCTGCCGCCTAAAGTTATGAAACAAAGAAAGGGAAGACAGTTGTAGTATGTCAATTTTGTTTGCCCTTCTCAGGTGTAAAATTAGTAAAACAACCTCTATACTAAAAAGTCTGTGCTGATATGAACAAAGGTGACAAATTCATAGGTAGCTTGTGACAAGGTGACAAATTCATAAATTTATCTTCAGATTACCTTGATTTGTACCCAGCTTGTTTACCAGAGTGCAACAGAAATTTTGTTGGTGTGATGTGTGCACTGCAAAGTCAGAAAGGTGTACAAACAAATACATTAAATTATTGTGAACATGCATTTACACCACCCTCAGGTGCTCAGCGTGTGCGCTGCACTGAATAAACTCCTTTATGTACAGGTAGAGAAGTGTAGGCAGTTTTTAATGGAGAGTAACTAATGGTAAAATAATCTAGTTTGTATCAATCTGTGTATCACCTGATTTGTCCCATGCCCACAGCCCATTTGTAAGGAGACTGAAAGTGGCAGCAAAGGGATCTGTGCATGAGCCTGGCCAGATGTGACAGACAGGTTTATGCTGCTGACCGCTGCCGCAGTGGGGCCTGTCAGCAAAGCACTGGAAGGTATGTGTAAAAAACCTCGTATCTTAATAATGGCACCTGTGAATAAATTTAGTGTCCCAACCATCTTAGGCCAAGAGTTCACATATTTCACTTAACAGTAGTAATGGAAGAGACAGGGCGCACTTCTCTCTTTACTCAGTTAATTTATTCCTGTCCACTGTGCCTTGTGATAGGCTCCTCTGGGGGTATTTCCATATATTTGCAATAGATGGGCACAAACACCATCTTTAGAGGCACTAGTGAGCTTCTCACCCTACTCCATTGGTCGGTTTCCAGGCATATTGCCTGGTAAAGTGTTTCACCAATATTTATATACTAAAATATTGTTCAATTTCACACCCCAAGTTCAATGTCACTATTCTGATTTACATAAAAGAGGATCACGTTCTTATTTTGTATATATTTAATATTCATGAACGAGTTTGGAAAATTCCCAGGTCCATCTCTCAATTCCTTCCTCTCATCAGTAAATAAAATACACACGAGTGAAAATTGGATCACTTGCCTTAGGAAGGAATGCAATTATTTGTAGACATTTTTCTCATTACATTTCTCCAAAACTGATAAAATTAGCAGCTGATACACTTAATGCATGATTTGCATTGTGCTTTGATTTCCATTCTCCTTCCTGTCATCTGACCAGTGGGCAATATACAATTGTGCAGGAAGTCAGCTCAATTTTCATTCTTTTATAAAACTTTAAATTTCTTCCATTTAATTTATTTTATTTAATATAACATTATGCAAAGTGGCCTTATAATGATTACTATTTCCCAAAGCTAAAATGCATTTGTGTTCTTCATGGAGTGTATCTTCATAAAAAAGAATGCAGTGATAGCATTTAAGTTGGAACCCCATAAATTCAAAACTTTCATAACTAAAATCAGTTTAGAATTAACATCTAAGTTACAGAATATGAAATCTGAACACTTCATGTTTTCCCTCAGAAATATCTATATCCTTTGATAAGATGGGTACTTTGCTTTGTTAAAGAGTTCTAGGTTTTTGATTTGTTGGGAGATTTTTTGAGATCTCTTTTGCTTATGGTTTTGTAAGTTATAGAAGACAACAGTTTTAAACTGCACAAGCAGTACTGAAACCAAGACATACTTCACTGGCACTTTCCTGACAGTTATTTTTACTTACATGTATATCAACCATTCAGTGGAAAATTACAGCCGTCGCAGTAAATTTCACCTAGCTATGATAAAAACCAAATTAGTGATTTGAATGGTTTTGATATATTGTTTCATATTTCATGTTGCTTCTTATATAGCACATTAAAATAACAAAATATTGATTTGTCAAATAGTCATTTGGTGTTAATGCACAAACTGTAATCCTACATCTAGGAAAAAATTTCACTTTATATTAGACAGTACTTCTTATGTAGTATGAAAACACTGCAAATTCTTAGAATGGTAAAAATCTTGTAAACCAAAGAGTAATGAGCTCTTAGTTGAATCATCAAGCAATGGAATAATTAAAGATTCGTATCTCGTCATATTTCCAGTAATCACTGCTGATTGCTATGCATTCTGAAAACGTGCCAGGTAGCATACATTAGTGATGATTCATAATCTCTTTCTCTCACACAAAACCACCCACATAAGGATGCACACTCATGCACACACAGACTCCCAAAAAGGCAAGCAGAACTGTTTAATGTTTACGTGGAAGTCAAGTGCAGGGAAAAACTTCCTAGAGTGAACTGTCAGTTTTAGGCTTTTGAGTGGTGATTATTTATTTAGTTATTATTTCCCTCCCTGGACTGGTATATTTAAACACAAAAACTAATTATAGATTGTAGCTGATTACTATCAATCTCATTTCTCTCTCCTCCTGGGATGAGGCTAGGTTTTTCTATTTTTATTTAGGAAGAAGACAGAGTAAGCTGTAAAAGCAAACACAGGATTAATATAATGGTTCTCTTCTGCCTTGTGACTGTCTTTGCTACCTGTTTCTTTGCAAAGTCCCCCGGAAAAATAGAGATAATATATCTGATATAAAGTTCAAACAAAAATTCCCTATAGACATTGGTACTGATTGAAGCACTACAGTTTATTCACCAGCACCAATGAAACACAGTGGCCTTTGCAATGGAAGCTCAGCAGTTAACCTACAGAATAAGGCACTGAAATTGCAGAAGAGAAATTTATTTATCTTACTCCAAAATGTTTTTAAGGGCATAATCTCTACAACAGAGCTGATAGTCTACCCCAGCCAGTTACAATTTTTTACCTGTGAGCTAACTGTACTTATTGAATAAAGCTTTACATAGCTGGTTTTTATTTGCTCTGTTGGCATTTTAGTATCTGTATGGTTCAAGCAGATTTTGTGTTTTTAAATCACTGCCTCAAAACTGGGCAGTGTAAA
>JAVJGI010000057.1:66630284-66640346 GCA_035590275.1 Ibycter americanus | reverse complement strand
TTGCCTCCATATAGAACACTAAATTCAACAAAATGACTTTGGGAAAATTGTGTAAATTGTATATATGGTACTTCTGAATAACTTTTGCCTGGTGGACCAAGGACTTAATCAGTAAGTCACCAGATGAGACGGTTTTCAACTAAAGAAAAAAGTGTTCTGTGAGGAACAGGCCCAAAGTTCATGTCATTGCAATATCAAAATAATCACTTTAACATTTGAACAAAGTAGCACTCAATTTCCTCTTTTGGAATGAGTTTTAAATTAGACTGCTTTGGAGCTGGCAGTTTAATATGTCAATTTGTACTGAATGCTGCTCTTTTGACAGGAGGAATTACACTGGTTGAACCTCTTCTTGAAGCTGAAAAGGTGACAGGACAGGAAGGGGCTCAAAAACCTGACCAATAATAAATTATCATAAATAAATATATGATTATATTTAGTTTGCAGAAGCATTATAGACAGTATTTTCAGTTATCAGGTTGTTTTAAGAGTGGCTGGTGGTCTGCTGGTTGGGAAGTAATAACTGCATATTGGCTGAGAATGGTGAAAACAGTCTTCTTGGTAAGATTGTTTAGTGAAGTATTACTGAACTTTGGAGAAAACTGTCTTTGGTTGGAAATCTCCATTTTTTTTTTTTTATTATTATTATTTTAATATATGTAATAGTATGGTAATCTAAGTCAGGCTTGGTAGAATGTCAAATACCTGAAAATATTTTCATCAGATTTTGAATTTTCAAATCTAGCATTCACTTTTTCTTTTTTTTTCCAAGTCAAAAGTGTTTTTCGTTAATGTACTAGAAATTAGTAGGGTTGGTTCTAGGGCACGATCATTTATGTTAGTATACAGAAACCTTCCATCTGCAATCTTTGTAAAACTGTTCTGCTCTTGAATCTTTTGGCCAACTAAAATGGCATTTTTCATCCTTTTATAGTTCTCTCACTCTACCAGACTACTACTGTTTGTGCTCTTAACTTTATTGCTGGCTTCCTGGCTCTTTTTAATGGATGTGGATTTCTTGTTCTAGGACTTCCATCCTTGAATTCTATATTCTGTATGCTTTATTGGATCATTCTGCTCACTGTTGTTTTTGCAAGTTTCACCAGTGTTTAATCTTACTCTCCATTTTAATCCCTGCTCAGTTTCTAACAAAACTTGCATAAAGACAGAAAGAAATTTTGTCTCAGACATTGCAGTCCTCAACCAGCTGGCTCTGTGAATGTGTTACATGTATCAAATTACTTAGTGACAATATGAATTTGAGAGAATAAAATTAATCCGTGGAATGCAAGTAACAGGAGACTCAACTAGTCTGAAAGCACAGTTTTGTTTTTCTATAACTGAGCTTCATTATGTTACCTGTTTGAATTTTTCCTTTACTACATTCCTTATTAAATGCTTTGTACCATTTTAGCTCCTCAATTCCATTCCCCCTTTCCAAAAATTTATTCTTAAGTGCCTCCGTCTCCAATCTAGAGAAGTATATTACTTTTCCCTAGTCTGTGTGAGCTTTGTTCTTCATGCGTTTTCTTTCATCTTAGATGTTTTCATAACTCCATTTTTTGCCTCTTCTGCCTTGAACCATTGTTGCTTGTTACGCAGGTGTTGTGATGCACTTCTAAGCATGGAGGAGGAGTAATTTGCTCTGTTGCTTGGTTTTAATTGTAGACATCTATTTGATCTCTGCAAATACCTCTGTACTTGTAGTGCTCTTCATGGATAGAATGCATGGACTATACTGTTTTGTACTTCACTGATATGCTGTAAGTAGATAAAGCTTTACTTAATTCTTGTTTTTATTTTTCTTTTTTAGGCATATGCATCAGGATGTGATATTGTAGTACTGGGGACTGACTTTGAAAGATTACAGATAATCCCTGGAGCAAAGCATGGAAACATTCAAGTGGGATGTGTGGACTGTTCAATGCAACAGGGGAAGGTATGTCGAACTGTTTCTAGTAACATTCTAGCAATGTCATGTTAAGCACCTTCTCAAGATAGTGGATACTTGCAAGTTAAGGCAAGTACACAAGAGTGAATAGTAAAATGGCTGATTGCTTCATGTCTTTATTTGTGGTAAGCAGCACAGTGAATGTGATATAATGGTAAGTATCAGATTTTAGAAGGTAATGTGTGGCTGCACAGGAAGGTATAAATATGCACAGGACTGAGTAGATGAGATGGCAAGAATCTGAAAGATGAATAAGTAAGCAAAGGTCATTTATTCACTATGACTTCACACTACTGGGCATGTCATTGACATGCTTTGTCATGTTAGTGGCTGGCAGCAGATGAATGCTTCCACAAAAATCACTTTCAGGTCATCCAGAAAAATTGCATCCCTTTCAAGCAACTCATAAAGGCTTAAAATTGCTCTTGGACAGGGTTTTGTTTTCTTGAATTCTTAGCTTTTCTTTTTCTTATGTAGGTGGACTGGATCAGAAATGTTGTAGTTTAGACACTGTTAGGTTTCAAGTCCTTTTTACAGAGGTCTTTCTTAATTGGTCTCTCACAGTAAAATAACAGAAATAACCAGGTAACTATCCATTGGGGTGTCACAATGTGATTAAGCTATTCGCCAACTGACTGGCAACTGTGTCTGGGTGCATTCTGGGAAACAGAAAAGGGTTTTTTTGCTTTCTTTAAGCCTGTCCTAGTGAGAAGATAATGTAAACCTTCTGCATATCACTACAAGCCTTATGAATTGTTGAGAGCTTTGGTTAGATTCTGGTGTCCATTTTGAGACAAGACCTCTGCATGGAAGCCAGTTCATGTTTACATGTGAAGACTACGATGATGATTCCCAGCCATGCTCTGTTCCTGCTTTTTATTGTTTCAGTGATGAACTCATTGCAATGGCAGTGAAGGAACATAAATGAAAATGAGGAAATGTTCTCCTCTGTGTCTCTGGGACCTTGTAGCTGTAAAGACTGCATGTGTTTCTCCATTGTCTGCTGTTAACTAGAAAGTTTTTTTAGTTCATTGGCCATATATTAACAGATGGTGAAATACACATGCAGATCACATATCACAGTCAATCTCGCAAAATTTTTCTGCAAATTTGCAAGGTCATCTTGACTGCACAATAACAGTTCTGTTTGCATTTAAATGACAAAGTGTCCTTGAATTGTACATTGACACATATGAATATTATCAAACTATCAAACTTACTAAGCTTTAGAATTTTTTCATTTCTTGAGTAGACCTATGTGGTCATTTTGATTCTGCAAGTTGATACTCTTTGCTGTTAGCAATTAGACTAGATGTATTTATAGAGTACTGAAATACTAAGTAGTGAATGGCTAGGAATCTACTTATTGACCAGACTGATCAATACATTTCCAGTTCACTGTTGCAAGGATGGAATTTCTCCTTACATCTCTTCATCAGTATTGACACACAGATTACTTTCCAGTTTACCTTCAGATTATTCTTGTTGTCTAAAATCTATAAGAAGAAGCAGAATGCAAATAATGTAGCTTATTTAGGTTGCAATTTTGAACCTATCTGGAAAGCACCCAGTTATAATTTGTAATATACAAATTATGTACCTTTTCAATTTTTTACTTTATGGAGAGCTGCTGTCAAGCATTTTCTCCATAATGGCTGACCTTTACTCTCTTTGAAGGATCACCATCACTGTTGCTTTGGATGACAGAATTGGTTTGTAAAAGAGTTATTTTCTAGTTATGAAAGTAACGAGTTGAAATTTTTCTCCATTCTTGCCCCCTAAATCTAATTCTAATTTATAGGGAAGCTAGTGCCTCGTGAAGCTACTTTGAAGTAGCAGTAGCTTAGGAGTTCATATATGACCCACCTCTCCCTTGGCTTTGAAGGGTGGGGGAACATGACACCATCTTTTCTCTTCGTAATCTAGTTTTGAGATAAATTTAATTCTGTCTCCAAGGATGACATAAGGGGGGAAAAAAATGGATAAGAATTATTAAACATCCCAAGGAAGTATGTATGTGTATATTTACATGTGTTGGTGGCATATGCATATAAACTTTTTAAAGAAGTCTCCCATAGATTTGCAAGGACTAGTTTCACAAACAGGACAATTTAATCTTAGGCCACTGAATGCAGTCTCTTGCCTCTGGTTGTGGGCAGGTTGATAATCAACAGTGTATTTGTAAGTGGGCACAATGCTTGATCTTATTCCACGTGATGTAAGCTACAAGCCTCTTTCCACTTTCTCTACTGAACATAAAAATTAAGACCAAAACATCTAGTGATAACCTGACAAAACTTTTAATTGTTCTCATCATTTGGCTTGTACAAGTATCTGACAGAGTACAAGAAGATGGTTCTAGCTTCAGATCATTTGAAATGTTTAATCAAAGTTGTTTGCATAGTGGCCGGTGACTGCAGTGTTACAGTGTATATGAAGTGTTCTCTTATGGAACAAATATTTTCCTGATGTCAAAGAAAAATGTACTTAGTAATTGCAAATTTCATTTAGTTTACATGCTAATAGGTTACCTGTAGAAAATTGGTAAGTAAAACCAGTAAGTTTGTTAAGTAAGATATTTTTAAATAAGAACTTTTTTTTTCATAAGTAGAACTACTAATTGTATGAAAGGTGTTTTGAATCCAGCGTTTATAATTTCATGAACTGTAGTATGGTGGGGTTTTTTGCTTGTGTTTTAGTAGGCAGTCTGTGTGTTCTTTTGAAAGGAACTGTCATTTTATTTTCTACTGTTTAGTAGTGAGTGTAGTGAGTGATAACGTAACTTAGGATGAGTTACAGACCTTTTGATGAAAAAAATGTCGAGGGCTTCTGTGCAATACGGAGACCTGGTGGGAAAAAATGTAAATGTATCAAGAGCCTATTTGGATTATACTAAAACTTTATAAATTAAGAACCTGATGCTGCCAGTTATATTTGTACTTGGAACAAAGTAGTGAGGTTAGGCAAAGTTGTTGCCCCAGGGACTGATGCTTTTATTTTTACGTGGTGGTGCATGAGTTATGGAATCACTGAATGGTTTAGATTGGAAGGGACCCTTAAAAATGACCTAGTTCAACACCCGTCACTATATCACATTACTCAAAGCCCCATCCAGCCTGACCATGAATATTTCCATTGATGGGACATCTACAGCCTCTCTGCGCAACCTGTTCCAGTGTCTCACCATCCTCATTGTCAAAAATTTCTTCCTTATATCTAATCTAAATCTACCCTCCTTTAGTTTAAAACCATTATCCTTTGTCCTGTCACTACAGGCCCTGGTAAAAAGTCTTTCTCCATCTGCAATAAGGTCTCCCCAGAGCTGCCTTTTCTCCAGGCTGAACAACTCCAGCTCTCAGCCTTTCTTCATAGCAGAAGTGTTCTATCCCTCTAACCATTTTTGAGGCTCTCCTCTGGGCATGCTTTAATATGTCTGTGTTTTTTGGTGCTGGGGGCCCCAGAGCTGGATGTAGTGCTCCAGGTGGGGTCTCACTAGAGCAGGAGAATCACCTCCCTTGACGTCCTGGTCATGCTTATTTTGATGCGGCCCAGGATGTGGTTGGCTTTCTGGACTGACAGTGTACATTGCTAGGTCATATGCCAATTTTTGTCTACCAGTGTCCCTGAGTACTTCTCAGCAGTGCTGCTCTCAACCCATTCATCTCCCAGTCTGTATTGATCCTGGGGATTTCCCTGACCGAGGTGCAGAACCTTGCACTTGTCCTTGTTGAACTTCATGAGGTTCAGGTGGGCCCACTCCTCAAGCCTGTCAAGGTCCGTCTGGATGGTATCCCTTCTCTCAAGCAAATCAGCTGCACCACTCAGCTTGGTGTCATGTGTAGACATGCTGAGGGCGTGCTTACTACTAGTCTATCACTAGGAATGACTGTAACCTCTCTCTTACAATTTGATAACTTCTCTGCACATCTCATTTTTAACAGGACTTGGGACTGCAATAGAGATTTGGCTGATGTCTGAGTGATTATTGTGGTAGTTCGGAAAGTTCTTCAACGCAAATTTGCATTATTCGTTTTGGTTGCATGCTGCTCAGTGAGGACTAGTCTGAGTGGCCATATGTTGTGGAAGCCTGTGGAAACTTTCAGGGGGTAGCAGTTCCTCTGGACACTTTGTTTAGCATTTTGGCATGCTAATGCTATTTTGTCTTAAAAACCCACTAATCAATAAAAAAAATGGAATAACTGTCCACACTTGGAAAAAAGGAAAAATCTGACCAATATGAGTTTATATGAACTATTGCTGTTGGGGTGTGGAATGGAATTAGGAGAATAAAAGAGTAAGTGAGGTAGTTAACGAGAATTGGAGAGGGCAAATATTAGTGTAAGATGTAAGGAAAAAGTTTCTTCAGGCATTTTGCAACTGTGACAAAATTATTCTTGGCATTTTTGGGTCAGGCTGATGTGTAGACTTATTAGTATGATAGAAATTTATTTATCTGTTCTTTTTAATGCAGAGAGTTTTGAAGCTACAGATATGTGGATTTTAGGCTCTGTATGGATCTGTACATTTGTACATTTGCAATTTATGGATCTGTAAATAATAACTTAGGTATGACAGTTTAGTGCTTTTTTTTCTTAAAGCTGTTGTGGCTGATACTGAAATAAAAATGTATTTTATAGTGACTCTGACTTTCTTTAATGTTAAAGGAAAAATTTGAATACCTTCTAAGCCAGAACTTCACAGAACTAGGAAATTGACTATTACAGCATATCAAAACTGTAGATGTGCTCCTTTTAGTGTCGACCTTCACTTCAGAATGCAGGTTCTCCATTATGCATGACCTATGCAAACTCCTTCATTTTTATAAATCCTTATTTCAGAGTAGCTTTAGCCAACGCTGCCTTGTGATGGCTGTTTTCAGGCTCTCTGCCTGAGGTCTTTAACATACATTTGGCTTCTTTTGGCTCTTCCTAGCAAGCCTTTTAAGCTTGCTTTTATATAGGTATCTTGAGGTAAAATACTCTTAATTTTGTCTTAATGCGAGTTTGGAGTGGCTGATATGAGTGATGGAATAAGACTTTGAAATACTAATTAAAGCTGACTGCACTGCGACTTTTTTTAAAGTATTTGATGTTAGCATTTAGTAGTGTTTCTGGTTTGCAATTCTCTGCATTGGGTGTTTAGCTTGCATAGCTCGAGTCATCTGAATTAAGTTTTTGTAATGTAGCATGTTCTCATGCCAGGGAAGCCCACAAAAGTACCCTGAACTGGTTCCATTTTTGAGGACGTGAACTCTGCAAACTCCTTTGAGTGCTTACCTAATGTAATGTGGAAAGAATATTGACAATAGATCTGACTTAAAAACAAAATAAAGTTCATGTCCACCTGTACTCTCAGTAGTTCATCAGGACTAACCTGTAAATAAAGAACTATATTTCTGTTACTGTCAACGCTTGCGTCATGATTTTTGCTAATCTCATTTTTCTGTTATTGAAAGGGAATAGGGATGTGAGTTTCAAATTTATCTGAGGAGGATTAAAAGTAGAATCAACAATTTGCATTTTATTCTTGTTTGTTCTATAGCTTGTTTCTTCTGTGTGTGTTTACATACATATAAATATAAATGTCTTTAGATTGCAGCTTCTTATGGAAAGGTGATTTGTATCTTTGAGCCAGTTAGCCTCTTGAAGCAGAACAGCAGTCGTCATAATGTAAGTAATTCATCACTCCTTAATTCACTGAGTTATAAAGCCTGACTCATTTTTCTGGTGTCTTTAAAGTTGAAGATTTTTTTGATGTCTTCTTTTTAATGCTAGAATAAAATTAAGACATAAGACGGTCCTTGGGAAGTCAAAATGGTAGGAGGAGGGCAGAGACATGTTATTTGAAATGGTTTTACTATAATACTTCATATTACTGATCCATCCTACCCTACAATTCATAACTGAAATACTCCAGAACCCAAAAAGAGATGCACACCCTCGTTCTCCAATGAGTATAGCCATTACAATAGGAATTAGTTTTTGAACCATCCTGTGTAGCCTTTATGTCCTGGTGTATTTTACAATTACTGTTTTAACTTTGGTTTATGAAACTGCATGCTCTTGGTCAAATCTGTAGTAGTTTCAAAAAGACTATGACTTTTTTAGAATATCTGACTGAATGCTTATGCTTCAGTGTTATAATGGTGAATAAGAACAATATTTATTCTCTTGATAGCATGGCTTAGTTTCGGTGACAATGATTTAGTGAATTAGTGTACAGAATCTCAATTTCTGGGTAATAATATGATTTAAAGCAAGTATTTAACCATGCTTCTTACATGGAGAGGATTACTTGTTTAATTAGAAGCATGAGAGTGTAATTAAAGTCAGTTTGATGATATGAGAGCTTTGACAGCAGTTGCTCAGGGGACTTCTGTCTCCCTTTTCAGGGGTTTGGTCTGTCCATTTGTATTAATAAATCATATATATGGCTGTGTAGTGGATTACCTTCTTTATACTAGCCAGCTCAGTCATATGGCTCCTAGTGTTAACTGCAAACCAGTGGTATTTTATATATAAATTAAATAGCTGGTATTGAATATGTATCTATAAAAAATAGTTTACTACTGGAAAGCAGTGGAATAAAATAATGGTAGAATGTGACTTCCTGTGCTTTTATGAACTTTTTAGAAGTACTACTCTCTCGTTTGATCATTGGGGTTGTTGAATCCATCCTGAGTATTTTTCTGTACTGGTAAACAGTACACTTACCTTGAAACTTTGAAGAAATACTCTGTTACTTTGTTCTTGCTGTTAACTTCAATGCAATAATGTCTAGCACATTTAGGTTGCGGTAAGATTGACACTGTCTTCCCTTTACTGGAATGTTCAGGATCTTAAAAAAAAAAAAAAAAAAGAAAATCAGCTGCAGAAATATTTCACTTAGATCCTTATCTGCAGGTACTTACTGCTTTCTACCAAACTTCTGAAGGGTTTAGCTGTCATATTTTAACTTTCATATCTATTGGTTTGATTTTTTTTTTTGAGGGATGATTACTTCAAAAATGTCTTTGTGAATTAAGAAAAAAACCTCTTCTCTCTTATTTGCAGTAATGATTTCGGTTCCTTTTATGATTCAAAGCATCAAAACTTTGCAATCTCTTATGAGAACAGACCAGATAAATATTTTGTGAATTTAATCCTCAGCTTGTTCCAGTGAATGAAGTAATAATGCAAAATCTGAAGATAGTTGACACTGTTGTATATAAAAGTAAAAAAGTAGTATCAGATATGTTATGCTGACCTTATTGAAATCCTTTAATTCAACAGTGCTACGGGTACCAAACACCAGATGCATTTAGTGTATTTCATTTCTGATACATCTTTTATTTTTTCCGAAGATAAGATCAGACTTCCCTTTAAAAAAAATCTGAGATTCTGATGGTGATTTTATGTACTGAACTTTTTTCAAGCCACATTTTAAAAATAAGAAGCTTCTAAAATTAAAAATCTCTATTTGTATGGTCAGATTAATGGAAAGCTCTTGTTCAAAATTTGAATTAATCAATTCTTATTAGATAAGCAGTAATTTATTTTAAACACATCCTTCACAGAATTTGGAGAATGCAGTGAAGATGTACTATTTCTATTACAAAAAGGGAAGGAAGGGTAATGAAATATTTTCAGGCTAATGTTTGTGAATACTTAAAATTTCAGACGTTACATTATCAGTGGCAGAAGAATGCTCAAATATTACTGGAAACCATAGCACATAATCTAACATGGGATCCCACAGGTAAGAATAGAATAAAAGAAACACCTATCTATTTGATACCGCAGCTAATTTTTTATTTAAGTTGCACTGTTCTTTGGTGACGAGGAAGAGATTTTTGTTTTGTCCTAGCATAAGAGAACACCAAAGTGGAGTGAAACCTACATTTTTGTCACTTGTTACAGGAGAGCCAAAATATTAGGTGCATCTGTATGGTATTAGTAGATTATCCTAATCTCAGCAGTGTCTAATGTTTAAAAACATGGCTTAAATGGTAAGTATTTGTTGTGAAAGAGGGATGTCTGCTGTAGCTGCAGCTGTTTCCTTTAGTGAATAACTACTTTGAAGATTTGGTGAATTTTCATGGTTTGAACTGTAGATACTGAAATCAAAATGTT
>JAVJGI010000057.1:66608529-66619115 GCA_035590275.1 Ibycter americanus | reverse complement strand
TGACAGAACCTTCTTTCAACGGTCATGGAATTATTTGAATAAATTTTCTCTACAGTAATCCTGTCTTTCATTTTTGGTCATCTTTTAACTGAGATTCACAGTGGTCTGAAATGCAGAAGGCTAAGTATTTGTAACTGGAATTACAAATTTACTGGGAATTGTGTATGATATTGGGAGCATGCTGATATATCAATGTCCAAGCTTCTTAAAATGAGTACCTGCCACTCAAGTGTCTGAACTAAGCAGACATCCCTGTACTTCTGTCTCTAAACCAAGCAAAACACACCTTCATCTTTTGTACCGTGAACTTTATTACTCTCTTGCAAGTATCTTGATAGACATTAAGCAAAATCCCATATAGTTGCTACTATTTCTGTCTTGGTAATCAGTTGTGTCTGCTGTTAATGAAGCGCATGTCTCCTCGTTGAAAAACCGAATAGAAGTGCAATATTGATGACCTTTCATTAAGGTTTTATTGCTGTGATGTGATTTCCTGCATCTAGACTTAATGAACAAACATATTATATAATCCTTTTCTTAAACTATTAAGCTCTTCATACAGTATTTTTAAATAGGTTTTTTTTGTTCCTACTTACCCTTGTTTGAAGGGCCAATTTTGACCTAAAGGCATTCATGATTAGTTCATATTTGTAGCTGTACAGTGTCTGGTATGATTATAAACAACTATTGGTTTCCATTACCATTTCTGGGCTAAGCAAGCTCTAAACACTTTCTCCTGTAAGATTAGAGTTAATCTTCACCTTTTTTAGTGTTGGTTCATGGTTCTTTTAACAGATATGACTAGAATCACATCAAGCGTACCAGAATCTTCTTGCAGTTTTGTGCTGTACCATCAATGTTATCCTATTTCTACAGGAAATGCCTCCAGTCATTACGTACATTACAGCCCAGTGTCATAGAGGAAGATTTCTCCAGATCTTCTTGGAGATTTGTAGTTCTCTTCTCTGCTTTTCTGCATCTTAAAATTGCACAAGGAGCTAGCTAACCTTCTCATGTGCCTAGCACGTGATCTTTCACTATCTTTTTCTTACCTGCTCTTAATGTACTTCTTTCCTTGTTTGTTTAAAAATAGTAACTAAGTAAACTTTAATTTAGCTTTTAATAGCTTTTGCAGTACAAATGTGCCAACAGCAAACTCACAGAATAGGAATAAAAATAATTTTGGAAAAGAATGGAAGAAGATTTTCCTAGGTACCTAACACTTGTCTTCAGCTTTGTAATCTTTTTTCCTTCTGCATTATCTGTATTAATATTATCTATATTGATACTGTCTGTTTCATTGCTTGGTCTTTAACTCGGTGGCTTGGAGGGTGATGGATTGTTTCATGCAGAACCTCTGAAGTAACTTTTCCATCTTAAATGTTAATTTGCAGAAATACCTGTTATCCCTCACAGTCAAGTCCTTAAGTACCTTGGTCTAACCATACTCTTTAAGTAGTCCTTTTAGTTTGCCCTTTTGAAATGAAATTTAATCTGAAAACCTAATTGTATTTTCTTTAATTTTTACCAGATCAGTGTATGATCTTTTACTTGAAAATTTGCCCTTAGACTATTTAGAGTACTTGATAAAAACTAAGGCCAAAGCAGCTTTATCTCTCATCCACTTCACTTTTTGAAGAATTAATGCTATCATATACAAGAATAGATGTCCTTTTAATTTTTACTGTATTTGTGTTCTGTTGTTTAATTTTGAAACTTATTTTCTTATAGCAACAAAATCCTAGAGACCTTCTTTTATACTGCAGTGTTACTTAAACTGGTATTCAGCCTCGGTGGAGTTCTGTGAAAGGAATAAGCAGTGGTTGTTAGGACAAAATTATCTGTAGGCAAATCTAGAAAAATGTATTCAATTTAAAGACCTTAGTTTTCTGGAAAGAGTGAATGTTGTTTATGAAGCAAATAGAAATTCACAAAGGATTTTGTTCAGAGCTAAGCATCAGCTAGAAGTTGATAGTTTTGAGGTAGGAGAATGTAAAAAAAAAAAAAAAGTGATTTCTTTAGTGATCTTTTGATACATATTCAAAGTATGTAGATTTATTATCTAATCTGAAAAGTTATCTTTCTAGTTCACCTTCTTATTCACATCTGCTGTAGCTTCATCTTCCAAAGAGAGGTCCACAGAATTCTTCCCTCTGAAGTTCTGTTTTTGCCAAATGTATTACAGTATTTTTGAGACTGGCATTAACTGGCCTTGTTAGGAAGACAGACTGTATTAAATACTCTGTGCTCCTCTTGCCCCCTTCTGCTACTGCATTCCCTCCCCACATTGCTGGTAAGCCATGATGGTCCTTTCTTCTATCTGTGTGCTCTTGGTTATAGTTTTCTTAAGCTATGCTGGAGGGTAATTCATTCAAAGCCATTACTGGCTTTGAAAAAAAAAAAAAAAGAAAACCCAGAATTGGAGTGAAAAGTATTTTGTCTCCCAGGGCATGGAATTTAAGTAATGGTGCATAAATAGGGAGCAGAAGAGGATGAGAAATATGTATGGAGACTTCTAGGTGGGAATTAAATGCAGGTTGAACTTATACAGTGTTGCTGTATGTTTCATTTGAGGAAATTGCAGTAAATCATCTAGCTGCTTTTTAGCCACACTTACCTGAGATGATGTTACTCTGCAGCAGTCTGGTACTTGCTTCCATCACTCACTTTGTGATTACTGCTTTATTTTTCACAGTCACCTGGGACACCAAGTAGCATCATAGGGCAATGTAAAATAATAATGGAATCTATAGGAATCAGTAATTCTGGCTTTTATGTGATGGTGTTAACAGAGGACTTCAGCTGGTCACAGTACTGCTTTTTTACTGGTGTAAGCCCCTGTCATATGTGGTCCTTGATTACAGTGTATACGTACTGCAACCTCCATTGTGGACTAAGTGTTGGGAAATTATGTTTAAATTATTTGATTCGTACTGAGCTGTAGTAGCAAAAGACAGGGTAGATTAACCTGTAAGACAGTGTTACATCATGAAGATGTTAACAGTGCAAGGCCCTACTGTAATCCTAATGCATACCAAAGAGCCTTCCTGTGGAACAGGTCATGTGGTAACAGTCAAGCAATTTAATACTGAAAGTAAATGATGTTGGTGGAAGGAATGACAAGTGGCAATACACTTAGTGTATTTTTTCATGGTAGCGTTTCTGCTTAAAAACAGTTTCTCTAAAATTATTTTTTGACCAAACTACTTGGTTTTCAAAAATGTCAACATCTTTTTCTTACAGATATTCCTCTACTGCCTTCTATCACATCTCTGAGTCTTGGTGAAAATGAAGAAAAAAGCGGACCTTTTGTTGTGCACTGGCTAAACAATAAAGAACTTCATTTTACCTTATCCATGGAAGTATTTTTGCAACAACTTAAAAAGAGTTTTGAACATCATTCTCCTGAGACTAACACTGAGGAATCTAATCAAATGGATGGCAGATCAGAAGAAGGTAGAAGTCTTATCATAGACAAATGGCTTTCATTTTACAAAGTAATTTGTAATGTTCTTTCAGGTGAAGTAGGAGGTGGGCAACTTCTCATGTAAGGATACAGACAGATAATAGTAGCATTTCTATGCATTTCCTTCCCTTATGCTGGAAATACCTAAGTGACATTTAAAAATCTGTATCTAGAAATTCTGAATTTGTTTACGGTTGTTTCAGAGACTGAGTTATTTGCGCTGAAAACTGTGTTATTTATATAAAACTCCAGGCTGACCTGGAGGACTTTGCCTGAAAATGCGTACTTTTAACATTTCTAAGGAAGCAAGTGCAACCTTAGAAATAGCTTTTTTAATACCACTGTACACCTAATTTAAATATCTTTATTCTATAATGTAATACAGTAAATTAAATATATAGCGTTTGGAGGTGACTGCTTTTGTTCTGCCTATGCATGCAAAAATTTATATAAAATGGGAGAAAATAGAAGTATTTCAAATTAAAGTGCAATATGAACTACTTTGGTTTGTTAGTTATTTAGGTGCACTAGAGGATTTCTGGTTAAAATTTTCATTATTTTAAATTTGTGCTTATGTGAGTGGCTTATAAAAGGCCTGAAAGGTGCTCCAATAACACTGCTTGTTATACTTCTGCTTTTGAATATTATCTATCTATCTATCTATATCTGTGTGTGTTCTAGAGGTTGATGAAAATGGAGATGAACAAAAAGGAAGTCAAGAAAAGAAGGAACTGGGGGATGAGAAAACCACTCCAAATTCAAGCCTTGTTCCTTTATCTTCTGCTATTATTGATCATGAAATTGAAGTACTACTTTCTGAATGGAGTAAAAATGCTGACATGCTATTCAGTATACATCCTGTGGATGGTTCACTACTGGTATGGCATGTGGACTGGCTAGATGAATACCAGCCTGGCATGTTTCGCCAGGTGCAGGTACTTTATTTTTTCTGGGTTATGCATTGTTAGTCAGTGAGAAGTATGATGAGAAAATAACTTTAATACTTTTTCTCCCTTTCAAAAAATTCCAGGTGTCATTTGTCTCAAGAATTCCTGTTGCATTTCCGACAGGTGATGCAAACTCCCTTTGCAGAAGTATAGTGATGTACGCTTGTACCAAAAATGTTGACTTAGCTATTCAACAAGGCAAACAAAAGCCTCCTGGCCTTACACGATCCTCATCTATGCTTATCTCTTCTGGACACAGTAAATCAACCAACAGTTTAAAACTAAGTATCTTCACGCCTAATGTTATGATGATTTCCAAACATGCAGATGGGTCATTGAACCAGTGGCTAGTGAGTTTTGCTGAGGAATCTGCTTTTTCAACTGTACTCAGTATTTCACATAAATCCCGATATTGTGGTCACCGTTTTCATCTGAATGACTTGGCTTGCCACTCAGTATTACCACTGCTGCTTACAACCTCACATCACAATGCTCTAGTTTCACCAGATGTTGAGAATGCAGAACAGGCAAATGATTTTTTAAAGTCTCAGGAGTCACCAGTAAGACTTCAGAGCAGAGGCAATGCAAATGTAACATCCCAGGATCCCAATGTGATTTACAGTGAACTTATTCTTTGGCGAGTTGACCCGGTTGGGCCTCTGTCCTTTTCTGGTGGAGTTTCTGAACTTGCTCGGATCAATTCTCTCCATGTTTCGGCTTTTTCTAATGTTGCATGGCTGCCCACACTTATACCCAGCTATTGCCTTGGTGAGTTTCATTTTCCGATTTGTGAAGTGTTCTAGAATAAAAGTAATGTGATGTAATAATGCTGTTAAATAGATAATGTAGATATACTTTAATGCATTGGAAAATTTTAAGCATGGGTCCTTTATTTCACAGATTTCCAAGCTGCTACTTGGAAATTGTTTTTTCCAATGTGAAGAATTCCTGTGTTCTTCTGCCTTCTTTTATGTGTTTGGTATTTTAGGAGCTAATGCAATAAATTACTTAGATGTTAGTGCATACTACAGAGCATGTTGAACACTTAAAAGCACAGTCAGATTTTGCTGTGGTTTGTAAATGGGATTCTTATTTCCTTTCCTATACTTTGATTTGGTCGCTGAGCGCAGCATTGAACTTTGTAGTTTTTGCTCGTGAACAGAAATTAGCAAGAGATAATTTTTCTTATGCTGTATTGCTTTCTTTCATAACTTCAGAATTGCCTTTTGCCAAAAAAAGAAGGGAGCAAGTTGGTGTTTGAATGTTTTAGCACTTCTTGCATTCTCATTTTTCAGGTGCATACTGTAATTCTCCAAGTGCCTGCTTTGTGGCTAGTGATGGACTGCATTTGAGATTATATCAAGCTGTAATAGATGCTAAGAAACTTTTGTGTGAGCTCTCCAATCCAGAAATTTCTGTAAGTGAAAGGCTGTCTCGAGTCTTGCAGGTTGGAACTTCATTCAGTAGCACTAGTTTTAGACTTGCTGGTAACTGACTAAGCTGATTGCTGAGGATTTTGCAGATTATGGTAGTTTAGTTTTGCTTGTAAAAACAGATATGGTAAAGCTTTTTTAGCATTGTAGCCATACTGCATTCCATTTAATCTCAAACTCTGCATATTGAGGCAGGTCAGTGGTTGGGAAGTACCTCTGAAACCCTTGCACTACAAGGAGTAATAACAGAGCAACAAACTATGTGTGTGTGCATTGTCCATCCTAAGGAAAAGTTGAGACGACAATGCAGCTTGGGGAAGGGACAGTAAACTGCTGAATGTGAGTCTTTCCAAATGTTCTCATCATCTTTCAGCCATCGAAAGCAATGTGGCTCTTGATAAAACTGGGAATGTTACATGTGTTCTTGGTGGATTGCAACCAGTATATATTTAATACTTTAGTTAATACTTGCTTAGTGATATTGCACCTACCTAGAAGGCTTTGCCACAGAAATGCACAAAACTGAGTTAACAAGACCACCCCCCTAACTCTTTTTAAACAGAAATATGTTGGTGAAGTTTTTAACATCATAAGTCAGCAATCTACGGCTCGCCCAGGATGTATCATTGAACTAGATGCTATCACAGAGCTTGTAAGTTTCTTCCCACCCACTCCCCACCCCCCCCCATGTACTCATTTTATACCATAATTAGCTTGTTTAAAAAGTTTTAATGATAAAGGCTATGCCTGTAGCTCTCCATCAGGTAAAGATGAGGTATTTAAAGATTGATTTTGACATACACCTGCGTTTGGTTTCATAGTACCTGTAAATTAAAAGGCTGTGAGTAATGAAGGTATGTTTTCTTGAGAAATCTTCCATTGATGTGTATGATTTATCAAGTTAAAAGCTCCCATGTTAGAGAGCAATCTTAAACAGTACACTCCATGATGTTCACTTGTGTGTTTTTACTTTCGTAGCATGGCAGGAAAACGCAGTTATTGCATGTTTTTCAAGAAGAGTTCATTTTAAATCACCAGGAGAAGGAAATACCTGAAAAGAAGAATAATTTATCAGATTGTGGTAAATAATTCTTTTTCATAGAACACTGAAGACAAAGTATATATCTCATTCCAGTGAGGAAACGGAACTTGTTTTATAGATCTTAGCTTTTTAAGGTCAGATACCTTACCTGATTTGAGATCTTTGTATACCAAAGAAGAAAACCCAGTCTAATGAAACTCATGGGTGTTTCACTTCCTTTAAGAGTAGTGTGCAACCGAATTTTAGGTAAAGTAGCTTAAATCATGAAATACCCATGTAGTGTATTTTGCTGGTACCTTTCTTATATGTGTGGGAAGGGTTTTAAATGTAGAGCCTATAACTGCAGTGTATGACACAGACAAAGCTTATTGCATTCTTTCATGGTGAATGTTCATCCTTTACATCAGCGAAATATCATTCCTCAGGCCTTGTGTGGTGTAATAATGACAGGCCAAACAAATCCCCCCCAACAGAACTGTAAAACCCAATACTGTGAGTGGTGTGTGGATTTGTAGGTCAGATATGAATTGCTGTGGAATAAATGATCTGTTTTCCCTGGTCAAGTGAGTCAGTGGTTGTGTTATAGGCATCTCAGTTTTGTTTTGCTCTGTTCCAATGAAATAATGTGGAAAAAAACGGTCAGAGTAAAGTTTGTGATACCAAGTAATCTGTAGTAGTAAAGGGAATGCTGAATAAAAGGAAGCAAAGCTGTGGAACAGTGTCAGAATGTTGCATAAGAACTTGGTACACAACATTTGTTTTTGTTAAAAGGGAGACATCTAGGGAAGTATTATCTGAACTGTGTATACATAGTGATAAATTCTGAATCAGCTGTTTCTAGTCGAGAAAGAGATTTGGAGTAATGGACATAATGAAAATGTCAACCCAATTCTCAGTGGAAGTCAAAAAGTGCAAATGGGATGTTGAAAATTAGGAACAAAATAGAGAACAAAAAGAAGTATAACTACAGCATAGATTTGTCATATGTTTGCATCTTGAGTACAATATACAGAGAGGTCTTTAAGAGAAATATGGAAGCTATTTGATCTTAGAAAAGGACAACAGTTTATATATGCATGTGTTCTGAAGGTCTGTTTGGATTGTTGCCATGTAAGAACTTGAGCTAAATGGACCCTTTGAAAAACCTTGAAATTAGAAGTTTATCATTTGCATACATTGTAATTGGAAAATATTTTCTAGTACTTTAAACCTTTTAGTTTTAAAAGCTCCCACTCTTTCCTCTTTAATAAAGCATAAAAGTATTTAACTCACGTTGCTTTTAAAAAAAGAACACATTAAATTGTGGTTTTTCTACAGTACCATAAGCAACCCAAACTCAAACCCACAGGGCAAATACATCTTAGTCTTGATAGTGTTTTATGTAGGTGCACACCTAAAGAAGGGTTGAAAGAATCATGGAGGGAAGATGGCCACTAAACTTAACTATTCCTTCTTGGCCCTAATGGGTTTACTTTGGTGCTGAGGAGGGAGAATGGCTTGGTGCACGCTCCAGAAATGGGCTCCTACTGATTATTGCAACTCAGGTTGTTTTTTCTTGGGGTGGAGCTATAGCAAATAATTTCTTAGGAAGAAGCAGTGTACTGCTTGTGCATTCCAGACTATAGTTGGTCTGGCTGGGTTGTGATCAATGAGCCTGTTCATTACAGCAGGCTGTAACTTCCCCATCTGTTGACATGGCATTTCTTCTCTAGGTGTAACTTGTATACTTTTTATACATTAAAGGACAAACCTCTGTCTACGCCAGGGTTTTAACAGTTACAGTTGCCAGTAACAGGCAGCTAATAAACTGTTAAGAGACAAACATGTAAAAGACAAAGGTGTAGAGCTAAAAGTATATTCAGTGATTTAACCCTAAATACAGTCAATTCAAGCAGATACGTTGTTCTTTCTAAAAGAAAACATTGACAGTTCTTCATGTGAATACCTGTAATTGTAGTGGTTATTGCTTGTGATAAAACACTGAGATAACTAATGTAGCAGAGTTGGATACAGTCATACCATTGCATTTCAGTATGAGTTCATGATAATATGATTATTTTCTAGCCAGCAAAATTTAGTTCTGCTTTCAGGTGAATAACTTCTAAGATCTTCCTGTTCTGAATTTCATCAGGAAATCAGCAGAATGGATTCTCTGAAAAATTCTACTTAATAGTGATAGAGTATACTCAGAACCATTCATTACTACATATGTGGCATTTACATTTGAAGTCAATTCCAGTTTCAGTAGGTAAGCCCTCTTCCTTGTAGTTTTCTATTTTTTTCTATTTCAAGAAAAGTCACTAGCTGATGAATATATCTCCTATTCAGTGTATTCTAAATTGTATTTCAGCATTTTGAAAAGAATCTGTGATTCTTTGATTGCAAGCTTTCATCACAGCCTATTCTTTCTTGATTACTTCTTAATCTTCAGAATGCTGAAGCTTTTGAGTTCCGCCTGAGCTCAGTTTGGTATATTTTGTGTGTTCTAAGGACAGATATATTTATCTGGTTTTAATACAGCCTACAAGTTGAGATGTTTTGCTTCTCAGAAGTGTTTGTTCTGCAGTTTGAGTTTACACATGTTCTAAATTGGACCGTAGTCTGAAGCACCTAAACATCAGAGATACTCTTACAATTATGAATAGTTCTGAAGTTCTGAAAGCTGCTGGTTCTCTTTCAGACTAGCAAACTACCATGAAACTATAAAACTTTTAAAGTAAGCTATGATATACTTCAGTAGTTTTCTGTTAACATTTAAAGATTTTAAGAAAACGTAAGCCTGGCATTCACCACATACCAAAGGAATCTGTTACAATGCATGTTCCTGTCATTTAAACCAAACTGGTGTTTGTCTTACTCTTGCTTTCAAAAGCAGAATTTCTTCAGTTACTTTATTGCAATTAGTTTATAAGTTGATGAGAAGACTAAAGATGAAAATTTTCTAATCTACTTATATGATGATGACATTACTGATAAGGCTTTTCAACCAACCTGTTGGCAATTTTCATGTTCCAAAATGCATCAAATTTATATTTCAATTGTTGAGTTTTGTTAAAAAAACCTAATAAAGAAGCGTTTGTGCACATAATCTCAAAGATCCTACGTTTTAAACAAATTTTAACAAAACTTTTCTGAAAAAATACTTTTCCGCAATTTGTAAGGTAAGACATGGAGGTCTTAATTTAATTTTCTCTAGCTCAGCTATTTTGTGCTTTATGAAGGATTATTTTTCATGTATAACCACATACATACCTCTTTGGTCTGCAGTTTTGGTCTTGCTGGTTATAGTTCGATTTTCTTTTAAGTCTGAAAAGTTTAAGCTATAACTTCTCAGCAGTTCTAGAATTTCGGAAGTTTTTAATCTGTGGTGTGATAGCATTTCTCCTTAAATTTGAATGTGGGAACACATTTCATTAAAATGAAAGTAAAATTTTAAGTCATGTTTTAGCTGTCTTTTTGGAACTTTTAAGGTGAGTAAAATTACTTCTTACATTAAAAGACATAATTGACTTTTCTAAATTAACAATGCAAATTTTTTTAGATCAAAAAATAGATGCAAATCCACCTGAAGCAGCAACACAAACAGAAGAACTGCATTCTTCACCAGATCCAGAGAAGATCCAATCACCTTTCACTCAAAAATATCAAGCCTGTAGAGCAAACCTTCAGAGCACCAGCTGGCTTAGTCTATCTTCCAA
>JAVJGI010000057.1:66576220-66587444 GCA_035590275.1 Ibycter americanus | reverse complement strand
AATTTGCCCCTTTGGGGGGAAAAAAAAAAAAAAAAAAAAAAAAAAAAATACCTGTGAGGTATAAAACCCCCAAAGTGGTTTGTTTTTTTTTTTTTTTTTAAATCAGCTAAAATCTTACCTCCCTTGGGGTTTACAGTTGGCTCAGTTTGTGTTATAAGCATGTAAGGCTTTCATGTGGAGTACAACTGTTCTTAAAGGAGCACTGTTTTTCTTTTGTCCAGTGTTAGACCTTCTGTTTTCAAGTGATTGGAGTACCTGTAAGAGTTTTGAAGGAAATAGTCTTTCAAGCATCAGTGAAGACTTAGAAGTCTCCTGTGGATAAAACATGTTAAACAAAAACAAAAACAAACAAACAAAACAAAAAAAAAGGCTATAGGAAATACTTCTTTGTACTAGTTCACTCCAAGTGTGCATGGGGATGCTGGCTCTTTTTGTGCCATGCCCACCATTATTAACAGGAGAAAGTTAGTTTCAGAAGCTTCAGTGGAAGTTAGTTTTGTGGGCCCTTGGCAGCAGAAGTGAATAAGGGAGGTTAAAACAATAAAGACCTCATTTGTGTTCATTATGTTTGTATTAGTTTATCCTTGTAACCAGTATGGCCCAACATGTTGATGCTTGAACTCAGTGATAGGGATATCTAATCTCTAGGTCAGCCCTTTCAACCTGCATATTGGTTTCTTGGAGTCTGTTTATTACTGCTGTTAGATCAGCCAAGGACTCAAATCGCAAGGCAACCCATATTCCCCTTTACTTAAGAGATTTTTAGATGAGATCTTTTATGACAAGCTGCCTAGTCTCATCATTGCTCTCTGTAAAACAAAAAACCCACTTAAACAAGAAACGACCAAGACATTTTTCTATACTTTTCTTGCCCTACTGCTTTTTTTTTGCACTTAAAAAAGCTACTGTGGTGGGATGGAACTTTAGTGTGTTCTGTGATTGCTTTGGATGATGTTATAGTTTTCAAAGCTTGACTGCAGAAGGGAGATTTTGAAAAGCTTAAGAAAAAAGTAAATGTTCAGTACTCAGTTAAACAGGTGTTGGAAGTTGTTGGGACTTCAAAGGGCAGTTCAGAGAATCAACTTCCTTTTAATCTTAGTGTTTTAGCTCTCTTTGTTTTACCTGTCTTGAACACATTTAATTATTTTGTTATAGAAACTAATCTCCATGCATTACATGTATCTACCTAAAATTAAAAAAAATTACAATAGAGTAGGAAATGAATTCAAGTGCATTTTATCTTTAATGGAAGGTGAAAATGAAGGCCACCATGTTGTATCAAATCTCCAAATACAATTCCCTTTCTCCCTTGTCTCCTCCACTTCAGCAGTGTTCTGGAGAACTGGAACACTTAACTTACTGCTCAGGGCCTGTGACAATTGGTATCATTCCTCCTCTACTAACAGAAAGGCTGTACTAGAATAGAATTCACCCACCAAGATCCGAAATGATTTCAGGTTATCAGATGGTTATGTGAGCCTCTTTTTAAGTAAGCCATTACTTTTTCCGTATTTATGAAGTTGATACTTCTCAATTAACAAGAAATTATAAGGGATCTGAAATGAGACTTGTTCATTCGTGACATAACTGCACTAAGATATTTCTGATAGCTTGGATAAGCTGTTTCCTTAAGTACTGTAATCATCAAGAATGTAATTCAAATAAGTCTCTCAGACATCTCTTATTCTGACAAAAGTCAGTGTTGGGGGAAGTGAGGGGACCCCTCAGCTTCTAAGAGTTAGTGTTACTACAAATAAGTAGTCCTTCCCTGTTTGATAAGGTATATATTGGATTGTATTAATTAAAATGGGATCTTTTTTATTTGCTGGAGAAATATATTGTCAGGACATAGGGATTTATCAGAACTGTATCATTTAGAAAAGAGTACAGACCTCCTCTGGAAGCAGACGGAGTTAAAACTTCGAGTAGGAATGGCAAGCTTAGATATTTGCACTATATACTCTGAAAGAAGATACTTGGCTTGTGTTAAAAAACAAGCACAATCAGTGTCAGTGGTGCTTATTAAAGTAATTCAGTTTTGCAGTATTGTTGCTTGAGCAACAGTATTTGTCATCTTTGCTATAGGAAGAAAGCTTCTAATGCAGTTACTGGTGTAGTCTACTATATTATTTGTGCTGGGGGTTTGCTGCCTCTGCAGTTCTAGTTATGTGTTAGTTTTACATGTTTGAGTATTAATGTTCTCTATGCTTATTTACTACAGAAATGCTAAGATAAAATTCTAAAAACTTGTAATGAGGAAGACTTTTACTTTCTGTTATAAATCCCTTTATCTAAAGCATCAGGGAAGCGAAGCAGACAGTTTAAAGCAACATACTGTATTTTCTTCCTGTGTAGATGATGGAGAGAAACAGCAAAAACGTTACAGGCTTTCATCAAAAACCTCTCCAAAAGAGAGTTCTCCATTGCCTGCATTGCCATTGGTAGACCAGGAGCCTCCATCTTACAAAGAAAGATTTATTCCTCCTGAGCTTAGCATCTGGGATTATTTCATTGCAAAGGTAATTTTTTGGTATTATGACAGTTAAATATCTTCAGTCACTTCTGGAATGATAATTTTTTTTCCTTCTTAGTCTTTATTCTAGATACGGATTTAGATGAGTGAAAGAAGCTGCCTGGTTGTATTATTTATACTTAGCTTTTTCTAAAACACTGCCTAGAGTTATTTTTGAAACAGCTTTCTTAAACTGTTAAGAAAATAATTTGTTTTCAGATAATAGTGTGAACAAAACATGTTGCTTTTTACATGTTGCAGAGTACAAATGTATAGGTGATTGCGGATCAGCCATTTAGGTGAACAAGGGAACTTGAGAAGCTTTTTATCATCTAATTCAAATGGGTGAAATGAACGTGTATACTTAATAGAAATCAAATTATGTTGCCTTCTGTCATGTGTCTGTCATATCTGTAGAAAGTTATATAATTGTATGGAGTTGTACAGCACATTTTTATATTGAAAATTAGCTATGTCACAAAATAAATATGTAAGCAGTATTTTAGGAGCAAGGACAAAAAAGAAATTGTGAATACTAAATAACACAGTGGGGCATGAGTGGCGGACTTACCATAAATATTGAATTCTGTAGGCAGGGTATAGGATTTTCTTGTTCTTTTATTCTCTGAGCCCTTGAAAGAACTAGAGAGAATATACACTGGTGGTTTTGGCTTCTCTCTGACAAATAACAAGCTTGTGTGTCCTGTGTGTGGTTTGGTATATCTGATATGAAAGTAAAGCAAATAATAATTGGAAAACTGCTAGTATTTTCATTTTCAGCATTAGAATTCTGAGTAATGTAAAAAATAGATAAGCTGTTAAAATATGCAATGCTTATGGACAGTTACCCTTTTCATGAGGTACTCCAAATGTTACTAAATTGAGTAAGATGATATGCCTTCTTTTTTATACAAAGCATTAAATATCATAATGATGTATATTTTTAAAGATAATTTAAAACTAGCTGTTGGCTGGAAGATACTCAAGGAATGTGGTTTAAAATTTTAGCCTTTTCTTCCACCACAAAGTAGAGTGGAATATGATTCAGAAGAGAGTCAAGAAAGTGGTGAAGATGATGAAAATATTGATGGAGGTCTGTTTGCATCAAATTCACATAATCAAGAGCATTCTAATTCAAATTCATACAGGTAAGTAACTCTTTAGAACACAAAATGTTCTGCAATGGCTAGGCTTGCATTTCTGGCCTTTTGAGATAATACACCAGTTACTTGATACTTTATGGCAGTACATTATCTCAACTTAGTTAACTTCTTGCAATTATTATTTTACTCATTAATACATGGCATAGCGATGTCTGAATTCAGAGTATCTATAGTATTAAAAAATACTGTTTGTAGTTTTCAGCAGTTAATAATGAGGATTTAAAAAATAAATCTAAATCCTATTTGTGAATAAGAGAAAAATTTATTTTCCTATAGTAAATTACTTATTCGTGCTTTCTTGTTAGTTGGTCACTGATGAGATTGGCAATGGTTCAGCTAGTACTTCACAATTTGAAGATTTTCTACCCTTTGGCTGGACATGATCTTTCAGGTAATAAGCAGCAGAGTTGTGTTTTCATACTTAATAACCACATTTAAATGTAATGTGTTGAATAATATATATGTTGTAGCTTTGTTTTTAGTTCAGAAGTTATTAATTTTTCATGATCTGGGAATAATTGTTCTGATACTGTTCATTGTACAGGTATATTTATGAAATAACATGGTGGGTGGGTAAGATGAGTGGGTGAGAAGGAATGCTCAGTAGTTGGCAGAAGTCTCTGCATAATTGTTTTTATTGTTTGCCTCTTAGTCATACAAGAATGTTTACCACATCTACTTCTTGGTGGAAACCCTGTAGTTTTTTGTAATTCAAATTACATCATTCCTACTCCTTGTTTTATAGAATCACGGAATGGTTTGTGTTAGAAAGAACCTTTTAAAGATTATCTCGTTCCAACCCCCCTGTCATAGGCAGGGATGTCTTTCACTAGACTGTGTTGTTCAGAGCCCCATCTGACCTGACCTTGAGCACTTCCAGGGATGGGGCATCTACAGCTTCTCTGGCAACCTGTTCCAGTGTCTCACCATCCCAATCTTAAAAATTTCCTCCTTATGTATAGTCTAAATCCACTCTCTTTTAGTTTGAAACCATTACTCCTTGTCCTATCACTACAGACCTTGGTAAAAAGTCTTTCTTTGTCTTTCTTCTAAGTGCCCTTTAAGTATTGAAAGACTGCGGTAAGGTCTTCGCGGAGCTCCTCTTCTCTAGGCTGAACAACCCCAGTTCTCACAGCCTTTCTTCATAGGAGGTGTTCCATCCCTCTGATCATTTGTGCAGCCCTCCTATGGACCCACTCTAATAAGTCTACGTCTGTCTCCAGGTGGTGGGGTCTCATGAGAACGAATGAATTAGAGGGAGCAAATCACCTCCCTCACGGTACTGGGCACCTGACTGGGCACCCTTCTTTTTATACAGCCCAGAATGCAAGTGGCTTTCTGGGCTAGGAGCAGACACTGCCGGTGCATGTCTAGCTGTTCATCCACCAGTATCATCAAGTCTTTCTTAGCAGGGCTGCTCTCAATCCACTTGCCACTCAGTCTGTACTGATACTGGTGATTGCCCCGACCTAGGTGCAGGACCTTGCACTTGTCCTTGTTGAACTTTGACAGTCGAATTGACCCACTCCTCAAGCCTGTCACAGTCCCTCTGGATGGCATCCTTTCCTTCTAGCAAACCAGTGGCACCACTCAGCTTGGTGTTGTCTGCAAAATTGCTGAGGGTGGGCTTACTACCACTGTATTTAATTATGAAAGATCCTGAACAATAGTGGTCCCAATATGCACCCATGAGAGACACCACTTGTTGCTGATCTCCATTTGGACGTTGACAAGTTGACTGCAACTCTGGATGCAGCCATTCATCCAATTCCTTATCCATTGAATAGTCCAACCATCAAATCCATATCACTCCAATTTAGAAGTAAGGATGTTGTGTTGGACAAACATCTTATAGAAGTCAAAAGTAGAGGACATCAGTTGCTTTTCCCATGCCTAGTAGTGCAGTCAGTCTGTCATACAATGCCACCAGATTAGTCACAATTTGCCCTTTTTGAAGCTATGTTGGCTTTCTCTCATTACCTGCCTGTCATATGCCTTGACATAGCTTCCAGCAGAATCTGTTCTGTGATACTTAATTTCTGTCAGCATTGGAGGAGTCTGTTCCTATATTTAGCAGTTATAGCATAAAGCAGTTCATCTTTTTATACTTGCAAATATCAAGTTGAGCTTTTAATAGAGCTTAGTTTTGGAGACATTTGAGATACGCTTCAGCCTTCAGCTGTGGAATTATTATAGTCAAGTTTATAATGGAGAAGGAAGGGTTTTTATTGTTTACTTCTCTTTATAGAGCTTCCAGTTAGCTCCCCAATATGCCATGCAGTTTTGAAAACACTACAGCGCTGGGAACAAGTTCTTCTCCGACGTCTTCAGCTATATGGTGGTCCACCTCAACATTATATTTCAGTTCTTGCTTCTGAAGATGCCCTAGCTGCTGGGCCTGCATTGCTTCGCCATAAAACTTTACTTGAGCCTACAAACACTCCATTCAAGTGAGTAACTTCTATATACACTGACTACAGTATCTTTAATATACATCAAGCATTATGTTGTTAGTGCATGTGATAGACCATAATTTTGGTAACTATATAATGCCAATTTCTAGATTTTCTCTAATCCGTTGTGAAATTGTGAGTACCTATCAAAATTCATGCATCTCTGATACAAAGCAAGACCGGGGCGGGGGCTGGAAAATTATAGTTTCTGATGTTTTTTAAGTTCTTTTATTGAAACTTAACGTACTGATTTTGAGTGTGTGTGGAAAATCTACAGGTGACAATAAAATAAAGAATAATAAATCTGCCCTGAGAAATATTTAAGGATGAGTGACAATAAATTAATTGACCCAGCTTTGGAGGGAATAAAACTACATTCTTATCAGCATTTTTCCCTGAAATCAGAGAAGAAATATTTACTATTTATGATATTTGCATAGTTGTGACTCCACATAATTGCATGTTTAGCCAGAAAAGTGTGCTCAATTTCTTAAGCTGTCGCTTTTTAAATAGATTTCTGCCTTTTTAATCTTACTATCACCTGTGGTTGCAGAAGCATCATAAAGCTTGTATTTTTGTTGTAAAATACCTCACAATTGTCTTAGTTTCAGTAACTCAATTAAAAAGCATCCATGTTGTAAAAAGTGAGGTGGCCTAATAAATAATCTGTATGCTGACCTTATTGTTGTGTAATTTCTTGAAAAGATTTTTCTTAGTTATCCCAGGATAGGAGGTAAAAATGCTGCATTCTTTTCCTTCTTTCTTTTGTGCCTTTTCTCACATGTAGGTTTGTCAGGAAGATGGTACCAGAATGCTTCCAAATAGGTCTTGTGCATTGTTTAGAGAGTTGTAGTTTTGCTTCAGCATTTCTTCTGACTATAGTTTGATTAGAATATTAGATATTGCAGTCTCTTTTAAGTATGGGCATGATTAAAATATTTATTTTAACTTTGTTCTGTAGATCTAACAGTCATGTTGCACTATCTGTGAAGAGGCTCTGGCAGTACTTGGTTAAACAGGAAGAAGTTCAGGAAACCTTTATCAGAAATATTTTTACAAAGAAGCGATGCCTAAATGAGGTTGGTGTGGTATGTAAAATGCATAAAATGTCAGTCAATCTACGAGCTTTTACATACGTTGTTTGGCTGGTTTGTTTACTTTCTAGAGCACGAATGGATGATATACTACAACTCTGAATCTACATTATTTCATAATAAAAATCTTTGTCCATTGCTTCATTGAAAACAAATAATCAGTCTTTGACTGTAGACTGACAGCTAACACCACTTAGTCAGCTACAGTTGGATTCTTTGTGAAGATCAGTATAAAAGCTGCCTGAAAAGAATGACAGACATTTTAAAATGAAAAACAGTGATGTAATCAAAGTTTTAGATGTTCGAGTCATAGTCATCCTGGGTTTATCCGCTAGTTTCTATCATGTTATGATTCAATTTTAATAAGAAAATAGTCATACAACAGTTAATACTTCTGTCTCTGATAACTTGTGCCAGCGTCTAGCTGGATTCCAGGTTCTGGATTCTGTTAAATGTTTTAAAGTTGTGGTTCTGGAATGGAGTTTTGGGTTTTTTCCTTCCTCTTTAGTTGCTCCTTTTCTTCCCTGCTCCCCAGAAAATTCTATTATAGAAAAATTATGGAATAGCAGAAACATAGGAGAAAGAAGATCCAAACAAATGAAATGTGCAGCAGAAAGAGTATTCATGACTAGTAAAGCCATAGCAGCTATGAGTTCTGTATGAGCTAATCTTTGTCCTGTCACAACTAGAATATTAACCTGTTGGAGTATTTGTGGCCAATTATGTTAACTACAGGCTGCAGTTAAAAGGAAGATTGTTCTTTTTGTCTTGTCCTTTGAAGATGCACCATTTCTGATCATGTCATGTTAATGCAGCCATGTTGCTATGCTGTACGGAAAGGTGTTTTGGAATATTTTAGATGTGTTTTGTATGTTTTGAAATAGAATCATTGATAGCCTTACACAGCATAGGTTGGTTTGCTTTTTTTTGTATCGTCTCATTACTGATAAAATGTCAGTGGACATTACTTATTTTCCAAGAAATTTGACTTTTTACATGGACAAGATGTTGCTACAGTACAGAATTGGTAAATCAATGTCTTCTGTACTGAGCATAGGGTTTAGGATTTGATAATTACTTACTACATAAAATACACGTGTATGTGTGCAAACATGCTGTTGTGTTTCATTTTTTTCTGTTTTGGGGTGAACAACAAGGAATTTCCTTGATACCTTGCATGTTATGTCTTATCTTTATTCTTTGTTCTGTGATGGTTCTTTCCTTGGTGAAGTCATTAGAGGAGCACAATGAAACCATGAAAAATTCTGTGGTGGAGGAGCCCATCATCAATAAGGTACACAGCAGTAATGCTCAAATTAATTAGAACTTACATCAAAATGAAAAAATTCCTTTTTGAAAAGGTGCTGATATCCCTTAAAAAAACCCTTGCTGACAGAGCAAATAAACTTAAAAATTCAGTTTTGCAAGAGATTGAGTTAAACTAGTCTTGTTACAGAGCCTATCTGAAACTACACATATCTTAGAGAGCTGGATTAAACAACCAGGTAAGAACAATATATATATGATCAAATTCCTTAGCTATGCCAAATGAAGAGCTGAGGCTGAAATTTGCCCAAGTGACAAAAATTCAGTAGTACTATGGGAAAACAGTACATACAGGACCTTTCACCAGTATGAGATGGCTAGAATAGTTCCCTATAAGTGAAGGTGGTTAAATGAAGTTAGAGTTAGTTTCTTGGCATGATACTAGTTTGCTACCCAAAATATTTACTGAGTCTTTTAAGATTCATAGAAATGAACCCATATAACAACTTTATAGCAACTTTGTTGAAAGATTGGTGTGAGACACTGGAAGGGTATAATACTATGCACAGAAATGCAAACAAATACTGTATTCTTCAGGTCGTCTTTTACAAAACTAGTGACAAGACAGAAATGAAAACACCCTGTGATGTGCTTGGGCTACCTTGTCATTAATTATGCGATAAAGCAGTATTAGCAAGTAGGTAATTTGAACTGACTGGGGAAAAATAATCTGAAAATGTCCTTGTTTAAATCTTTTGAAGACTAGAGAATTAAGAAATTGAAGGAGAGCAGCTGGGCAATGGTGATTCTGGAATAAGTCTTTGAAGAAAATACAAAATTTTACATTTGTAATTCAGGTTTGAATTTCTGTGTCACCGTTTGGCAATGCTATTTTTTTTTTCTGTAAAATTATTACAGCAGACTGGAGTCTAATCTATCAGTTTAATACTTGCAGTGCTGAGCTCTTTAATTCTGAACAGGAGTACTACAGTGCTGGTAGAGTTTAGAATTTTGCTGTGTGCTGGCATACACCTGAATGCATTTCTAAAATACGAAAAGGTAGACAAGATTCAAATGCAACATTAGATCACATCAGGGAAAAAAAAAAAGAAAATGTGATAGTAAAAAGTTTGTGGTACTGGAATGTACAGGATTCCAGATTTATTTAGTTATGGAGGATGATGAGTAGATAAGCTGACAAAGTTCAAATTTATTTTCCTGCTAAGAATCTTGGCTACATGTTCTTTTGGACTATTTAATCAGTTTCAGTGGCCAAAAGTGTTTGCTAAGAGCATGAAAAGACTTAGCAAATTTTTTTATGAACAAAACGTCAAGACTCAATTTTTACTATCAGTACCCCCAAGTGTGCATGTAGCCTTGCTGTTTTCAGCATCCCTTAAAAACTTGAAAATGAGCACAGTACTGTGACTTCCGTGACAAATACACACTTTCTGTCTAGCTATTGTAATTTCAGCATGGCAGTGGGAAGCTAGATTATTACACATGAAACCGGTTTACTGTAAATATTATGGGTTATATTTGTCATATTTTCTTAGAAATAAAATCAGGACAAAATGCATGACATTTCATAAAATCCTGTTTGGTCTCTGAACTTCCAATAAAAAGTAGGGTTGCATAGAAATTTGCATCTAAATGTGCTTTACTTTTTAAATACAGATAGAAACAGATTTCGGATACCCAGGAGGCAAGGCAAGAATAATCCATAAAGAGTCTGACATCATTACTGCTTTTGCAGTCAATAAGGTGAGTATAAAGGAGGTAGGATAATCTAATTGTGTTGTACTTCCACCTGATAAACAGGTGGTAGTCTCATTGTGAATGAGTGAGATATCCTTTGCTAGCCATCCTGCTACAACTTGAACTCATAGTGCTCCCTTCTCTAAAGCACTTCATAATTATCTTTTCCTAATTAAATAGGTTTATTACAAATTATATTTTTTTCTATTGTGCAGTGGATTGAGGGACAGCAAGGGTGGCCTCCACTTGGTCTTTGAGCTTGTGTGTAGGAGTATTTTTTGTTCTCTGTTGAAGACAACCTGGAAGTCATCTTTTCTTCTTCTGTTTAACTGTTCACGCCTTAAGAAGCTGAGGAGGGGAGCCTGGTTGCAAGCACTGTAGTATAGTTACCTCTTGTTTATCCTCTGAGGAAAGCAAAGAGAAACTAGAGCTGCTTGAGAGAGGTATAAAATACAAATAGCGTGTGGAGCTGTCCCAGATGCAAAGAAACTTTTAAAAGGGAAATGTCAAGTTTAGACAGTTTAAGTATATAGATTTTTAGACATAGATGTTTGGGTTTTGTAAATTGATTAAGTGTATGTTTTTGTGAACAACTGTACTATAACCAGAGAAATTTGTAAAACCCACCTTTTTGAGTATTCCTTTTTTATCTGCCTGTGTGTGTGTTACTTTTTTCCAGGCAAATCGGAACTGCATTGCAATAGCATCAAGTCATGACATTCAAGAACTAGATGTTTCTGCGATTTTAGCTACACAAATCTATACCTGGGTTGATGATGATGTGGAAATAGAAAATAAAGGGTATACTTTCTGTGTTTCCAGTATCACAGCTTGACTGTGTATACATCAGTGTAACAAAGCACGGTGTTCAATGTTGTTGTTTGGAATCTAACTTATATTGTTTCATTTATAGGGCTGATGATTTCTTAGTTATACATGCTCGTGATGATCTGGTAAATGTTCAGGGAACCACTCCTT
>JAVJGI010000057.1:66523323-66544301 GCA_035590275.1 Ibycter americanus | reverse complement strand
AAGTTAAAAATGATATTCATAGTATCAAGTGAATCAGAATAAAACTAATCATGGGCAACTTTGTTGGTTCCGCCGCCTGTGTAGTTTTTATATTAGGTCTCTGGACATAAATTTCACTGCTGTTCTTCAAATAATATTGAATACTATCCACTTTGATTCATAGAAAATGTTTTCCAGTGTTTTGTCACTAATCACGTTGGGATCCATGCTCTTTGCTAATCTTTATGCTGTTAGCTTGAAAAAAGGTGACACTTGGCACAGTTTTTGTCGTTAATTAAGACGTCACCTAACTGTTTTTTGTAAGATCACGTTTAGAAGAAAGTTTTTTTTGCTTTTGTCCTAGTCCTGTATACACTCATGCCAATTTCATTAGACTGGTGGTGGCTGGAGGTAACTGGAAGAGGCCTGCCTTCTGAATCACAGGCTCCAGGTCCCCCCGTAGCAAGCACTGTCTCGCACGTTGCAGTCAAACCTTTTTTTAATTCTGCACAAGTGCTTGCACTCTCTACAGAGGTAGGTGGAGGATTGCTCCAGCTTCTGAGGTTTAAAGTTTTACTTGGTTTTTGTGGCTGGTCTGTTCTTACTTGTTTTCGTATCAGCCTGTGAGCTGAAATAATTCTTTTTCTTACCTGCTCGTCAGCCCCTGGATGTTTTTATAGACGGAGGTCTTCTCTAATGAACTTGCTTGTTGAAAGAGCAAATAGGTCCAACTCTTCTGTCTGCTACTGCAGAATGGGGACTCCCTCCCCTCCACTGTTATGCTCTTCCTTTGTATTTCCTGTGGTTTGAATTCTGCTCTCCTGAACCATGTAGGTACATACATACTTTTGTTTATATACATACCTATATGTCTGTCAGAAATAGCATCTTTAGATATAGCATCTCTAGATAAAGAGTTATGTCTCTGCTGGAATTACTTATCATGACTTCCCCCCCCCTCCCCCCTTTTCTTACTGGACAGGGACTGGTGGGCTCATCTCTAAGGGTTTCATGGTGCCACAGGCATAGATACACCTTGGCATTAATTGTCATTGTATTGTGGCAGCATTTCTGGTACAGTTTGGAAGACTAATTGTCAACATGTAGGCTCATCTGGCTGTGTTTCCATCCGATTGTTATGCACACTATTAGCAAAACAGATGGCAAGACATGTTTTTCTTCATGCTTAGCTGTGAAAGCTGCTCTGAGCAGTGTGTGTGATGGTGTAGCAGATGCTTTTGGAGCTTAAGGGCATATGGGGCTGTGAAGTGCAGGGTGGATTCAGCCCTGGTGCATGCTCAAGGCTGTGAAGTCCTGACTGAAGCTAAAAGAGATGCAGAGCGTTTGACCTCTTCACTTTCTGCATATGCAAAACAGTACAGACCACTTCGCTCGCAAACGTTAGCAGGATCCATCCATTTGAGCTAATTGCAAGAATGGAGGAAAATCTGTGGGCAGGTGAAGTTATCCTTGTTTCAAGTGAAGAAGGTTAAGCAGTGTTTGTTTTGAGCGTGCACTGCCGGGGTAGCTGCTCATGTAGAGTTGGCGTGAGGGTGAAGGCGGCCCAGTTTAATAAGATAAATACACAGTCAGCAGGAGAGAAGTTCACTGATGTTTATTTATATTGAAAAAATACATTTCAAGCATCAATAGGTGTCAGCATTGTGGGTATGTGAGCCTCAAAGGAAGCATGTGAAGTGAACATTGCACTGGTGTGATCCCAGGCTGTTGGGAGTGGTTCTGGTGTCATCTTCTTGCCCACCTCCACCACGAGAACTGGGTGCTGTGCAATGAAAGAGGTGATCGCTGAAATGAACAGTATCAGTCACTGATGCTGACAAGGCAGGTATGATGTAATGATAGCCAAGCTAGGGATGTTGTCATGGCAGGCCTGAATTCGGGTCTTGAGATGGTCAAAATGCTGGCAGGCTGGGTATAGGGTGAGTAGACAGAAAGAAATGTGGTGCACCTAGGAAAAGCTACTGAGGGCTGGTAATGTCCCTTACTTACCAAGTATGCTTAATGCCTGAGTGAACGTAATGGAAATTTGGGCTGAGAAATAGGCTATCCAAGAGCAGTATTTCTGTAAAAGTGTGGTGTGTGTGTGCGTTACTTAAAATGCAGCTGTTGCTGTGTAATCAGGCAGTGAAGGATTGAGCATGAGAGATACAGCTTGAGCACCGGGCTGGTAGCTGTGCTCAAGAGCTGAACAACCAAAGGAAATACTGTAATGTCAGCTAATAAATTTTCAATCTCGGAACAGACAAGAGATGTCGGGAGCCATTTTTTGACCTATGCGATCTCTGGTTGAAGGGATTATGATATTTCCTTATCATTGGATATGGGGTAAGAAATAAGGCATCCTTAAGCCGACATGGTTCATGCCTTTTGTGAGTTTCTGTAGAAGAGCTGAAGCTGTGGTTTATTGTTTAATCGCATACCAGGTGTCTGTGTCATCTTTTGTATGCAGGTAAGAGTCTGTGCATCCCACCATTGTTGTCTTATCTTTTTCGAAGCAGTAAGAGATTGGTTGATTTGTCATGATCTTGTGGCACAGGACCTTTTCCTTTTGTTTCCAGTTGATGATATCTCTCTTTGCTGAAGGATTCAAGCGAGTAAGCACTAATTTCACACACATCTTTGCTGCCAAAAATGGCATTCAGTCCTGCTCCCATGCTCCTATTATTTCCTTCCTGGTGTCAGCAGAAACATTCATGTTCATCAGACTGAGGAACTTGATCACAAGATAGGTTAGCATTCCCCCAGCGCCGCCGCCCCCCCGCCCCCCCCGCAGTTTTTTTTCCGTGAGTCAGTTCTGCAGTATCCAGTGTGCTGTACAGCTAAACAGATGCTTACACTACCACAGGGAGCTCTTACGCTGGGGTGGGAGGGGAAGACAAGAGTTGGTGTAACATGTCTGAGGGTTGGGAATTGTGCAACCCCTTCATTTGGAGGCAATGCTTAAAAGTTTCTGTTCATGACAGTGTCTCAGTCTGACTTTGCACTTAGGAATACTGGTCTGTATCCCATTCCACTGAAACTATTCCTGCTCAGATTGATTCACTTTTTCCTGCGTGTTTTGTCTTTCTGTGTTAAGGATGCCTCTCAGCTTTGTGGGAGGCATTGCACAAACACTCATGTTCTTTTGAGCCAAGTGTTATTACTGAAGTTTTCGTTAAATATGTTACAAGGTTTAGCCTTACCTAAGCTGCAGAAGAAACCTTCTTTTAGCCTGGTATTTACCTTTCCAGTTCTCCCTGTTATCATTTTTCCTTTAGCAAGCCCTCCATCCAGCTACACACTAATAGTCATCTGTTGTTCACTAGTAGCTTTCCATATAATAAATCTAAATTGGGAAATACAGTAGGCTACTTTCACAATGACCTACTTTTGAGATAACCATCTCTGGATTTTGTTTGTTTCATTAACATCTGTTTCTTTCAAATGCTTTCCATAACCTGGAATGCTGCTGTAAACGAAGAGACTTGTAGTTGGTCAGGTCACTTTTTCCCTTTTTCCATTCCCCTTTGTTGTTTGCTGTTTTGCAGTTTTCCTGTATTACGGTTGTAATTTATTAAGCCTTAAATCAATATAATCAACATCTGTGTATAACAATTTTTTAGGAAATTTTGTAGAGTGTTTGGATTCTTAAATATTTCTAGGAAAGGTGTTTGATTCTATTGAAGACAATTTTTAAAGTAAGTTTGTTGGGGTTTTTTTGGTTGGAGCACCGAGTATTTGAATATAGCTTGGCTTTGTTTCTCAAACCTAAACTTGCACACCTGAAAAAGCTGCCTCCAAGTAGCGCTTATGATCCATAACGTGTATGTTATGCCACTGTAGTAGTGTTTGGCATTTATTAGTGCAACTTGCCACACTCAAGTGAGAGATTTACATTGGAATGCAGGGGAGTTTGTCCCAGAAGTGTCTAAGTGCAATAGATATACAGAAAACAAAAGATACCAGACACTAAGATTTTTTCATTAATCTTAGCCTTTCTTAGTTTATGTACAGTGATATAATTTTGTAGTTATCTCTTATGAATATCAGTCTTCTCAGTGGCAGCAGTGGCAGGGCTGCATTCCAGGATGTGTATGAAAAGGGCTGGCTGATACAGCATCTGCAATCCACATGTGTTATATATTGTGTTTTAGATAAACCCTTTGCTGTAGAAACAGCTCAGTACAGAATGTTTAGCTGACATACATATGCATGTCAAAATATTCTTACGTTTATACTAGTAACCATACAGAGTTTTAAAAAATATGACTCTTTAGTAGTTGTTTCTGTACAGGTTTTCAATGCCAATGGCAAGTCAGTCTATGCAATGGAAGCGCTGGAAATTTAAAAAACATTTAAAATGCCAACCAAGGGAGGAAAACTGGTGGTAGTTAATCCTTATCTGCAGTCTCTTTTTCAAAATATGTGAGAATGTTAAACGTTTCTTAAACTGGTTAGACTGAATTTTATTTGCTGCAATTCTTCTCTGATTCTTTAAAACCCATAATACAGAAGATGAGTTAAAATCGCATTAGTTGTGACAGAGATACTTGAACGAATAAAGGCAATACATGGAAGCCAAGATGCTGTGACTTGCTTCCCAACTACAATATTGTATTTTTTTATTTGCCTCTGTATTTTATTATCTGCTGAACCAGAATGGTGAAGGTTTGGTAGATGTAGATGATTTTCCTGTTCAGGATTTTTTTCAACTTCTTCAAGAGACAGCTGTAGAGTACATTGTTTAGGAATTTGTAACGTGTCTCTATTGAGCAGGCTTAAGGTATTTACTGATGATAGTTAAAAAAACAGGGGGGCTGCAGACACAGTTGTAGCTAGCAGTGAATATCTAGATCGTGTAATCTGTAATCAAACTCAAAAATTCACATTTTATGACCCAATATCCTCAGGTAGAAAAGTAGAAAGTATCTAATGTAGTTGGTGGGACATAAAACAGGAAGTGTGATTAATGTACATACTTTTCCATGCTGCTCTGTAGACTCACCCTACTAGTTTCCTCATCTGTCACCACTCAGGTAAAATGAAAAAATAAATGCCATAATAGGGATTCTTTTGGGTGATTGAAACAACCTGGTTTTTTGAGGTGTTTTCCTGTGGATTTTTTCATCCTAATTCTTAAGAACAATTATCTGGTAGTACACAATATTGTGCTGAAGAATTTCTCCCTTCTTTATGTAAATTTGATTTGTCTTAACAATCTTGATCTGCCCTGCCCCAAACTTTTGTCAGAAATATAAAGGAGGACAAACGCAGTGGGAATCTGTTGGATGAATTTTCGTTTAGAAAGCGGAGCCCTGCAGAGCTGATCTGTAGTAGCTGAACTGGATGGAGGCAGTAGTAATAAAATGAGGTCCTACTAATGAAGCTTTTTAGGCCACCTAGTCACTTGCTCACTTCCCACCAGCAGCAGGGGAGAGAATCAGAAGGACAAAAGTGAGGAAAAAACCCTCATGAGTCAAGATAAAGACAGTTTAGTGGGCGAAGGGGGTGGGGGGAGAAACAAGTAATGCAATCATTTACCACCAGCAGACCAAGGCTCAGCCAGTCCCAAAACAGTGGCTACTTTGGAAAAACACCTGCCCTGCCCCCACTCTAGTTTTAATGCTGAACACAGCATGGAAAACATCTTTGATCAGCTGGGGTCAGCTGTCTTGGCTGTGTCGCCTCCTGACCTCTTGCCCACTCCCAGCCTACACATGGAGAGCTGGACAGAGTGAGAGACAGAGGAGACCTTGACACCACTCAGCAATAGCCAAAACATTGGTGTTATCAACAGTGTTTTCATCACAAATCCACAGTACCGTAAGAGCTACTATGAAGCAGGTTAACACCATCCCAGCCAGACCCAATACACTTCTATTGACTCACCTATAAGGCAGCAAGTACAGTAAATCTTAATAGGTTTATTAATGTTGCTCTGAAAATCCAAATATTCTACAAGTTCATGGTAAAGGTAGCACTCTGTCAACATTTTAATTTTACTTTCCAAATTAAGGATTAAATTCTAATGCCCAAAATGGACTTCTCTAGAGCTTGTTATCAATTATCTGTTAATTCCTCATGAGCTCAAGCCTCCCATCTGATGTCTTATTAAATTAAAACAATGAAAGCTGCTGTGAATGAAGCATTTGAATCCTCTTTCTAACAATTAGACTTTCCATTTTCTTGCTTATTAGTTCATGGTTCTTGAGAATGAGTTTTGGTAATGTAAATCAAAGTTAGCTGCTACTTTTTTTGGGGGGGGCGGGGGGGGGGGGCGGGTAAAGGGGTTTTTTGTTACTAAGAAGCTAGCTTCTTTCTCTGGTTAAAATTCTCCTTGAAAATGTTCAGTACATTCCATATGTCTAAATTTACTCATGTTTGTATGAGTAACTCATGATGTTCCAACATAGCATTCTGCTGAGGGCTTGAACTGCTTGCCTTCCATTACATACACCACACTGTACTGTTCTGTTAACAGCAGCAACTGAAATTTGTTAAAATCATCAAGAAAAGGAAGAATAATTCTTAAGAGTGTGGAACCCTAAATCTTCTCCTAGACTACAAAACTTTTAATTTAGACTGTCTCATAATTCAAAGAAATGCAGAAATGCAAGTAAAACAATGAATTAGCTTTGTGAATCGGTTCTAGAATGTAGTTGTATCTTTGAAAACTTGTATCTGATGGACAGTATAAAACCACCAGAAAATAGTTCTTACCCCTGTCTATTGTTGTGAAGGATTTCCATAGATGGATTCATTTGTAAGCAAACAAACATGTGCCATCCTTTAACTGACAGGATGCGAGAGGCTGGTTTGATTCAAAAGGTTGAATTAACAAGCCCTACAAGATGTGTCCTCCAATAGTATAGGCAGATTGTTTCACAAGCTTTTGACAGATTTTTGTGATTAACAGCTGCTCCTTATGAAAAGAATGTATAAGCACTCAGTCTGTGGGGACAGGCGTTTTGGAGTCCTCAGTCCCAGTGCTAGCTGAAGCACCAAGTCAGTTTCGTAAGAAATCTGGTGGTTTACTTGTCCATCAAAACACCTAGAAACTCATGATGAACAGAAGCTCTCAGTTCTTCGGTGAAAATATTTTGCTTGTAATTTTTAGCAACCGAGGATGTAGTTGAAGTGTCCGTGGTGCTTCTTCAGTGCACTTGTGGGGTAGGGTGTTTGGGCATCTACGTATCTGTTCCAGGAGTTCTGAAAGCCCTTTGGAGATCCCAGGAGATTTTTCAGTGAATTACCTCAAAGCCCTTGGGACTCAGCATTATTTTGCAATGTTGTTTCTAAAAAGTAGATTGGAGCAGAATAGATTCAGGTTGGTTTGTTACCCATCAAAACAGGTTGTTGGAGCCATTGACAAGCATTTGCAAGATAAATGCTGTGAGCTGTGGAGGTCCACAGGACTTAATCAGCAGTTAGGAGAGATGGGTGGATATAACAATTGCAGTACAGTCCTCCGGCAAACTGAGTTAATATATAGCATCATGATAGTGTCTGGACCAGTTTTCTTTTCTGATTTCAAGTTTATTTTTGCAATATAAACAGATAACTCCTATTTTTTTAGGACCCTTAATTACTGTAAATTAAAACAAATTAAGTGCTAGTCATTAAAGACTAAAAATAAATTTGGTCTGGTACTGTAATAGGTAGTTTTGCTTAACTCCACAGAGGAGCAATATATAAGAAGTGTAGATAGGTTGATACTGAGACTGAATCCAGTAAATAATAAATAAAGCATTTATAAGTTTAAAACATGAAAACTTTGCACAGATGTTTGAGTATATGAGTAGTTTCCATGTAAATCCTTTAAGTAAATGTTGACATAATTCTTAGTGATAGATATGATGTTGTCCTCTCTTATTTACATAGTAGTTATACAAGCTAAAAGCTTTAACCTACTGAGTTATGAAATGCATTTCCCAAGCTACAGATTTATGAACTCTTAAATGTGTTCCTGATCCTGCCTGTTTATATTTTTCTCTATTAACTCCAATGCTTTCTCAAATTCTTTTGTGTTGTACGTGATTATATACAAGCCACCTCTGCCTCCAATGGATCCCAAGCTGCAGATGGTCACCGGGGTGGCTGGAGGCAGTACTGCTATAGATGTCTTGTGCTTTGCATGCTTTTGACCACTGAAGGTAGAGTTCTGGGACAAACAGACCTTTGGTCCGCTCTGGTGCAGCGGCTCGTTATGTTTCATCCGTACACAAGTGATTTCTTAAAGCGAGGAAAACTTTTAGCTGCATTCACTGGTAGCCTTATTTTTTTGATCACCCAGCCAGACCTTCAAGTTTGAAACAGTGCATGAACTGGGAGGTTTTTAGTGCTGTAAGCACTGTGTGTTTTGCCTAATGTGGTCTGAGGTTTAAAGGTAGGGTAAGGAAAGAGTCAGATATTGACTGACACGTACCACTGGATCTTTCACTATTATGAGGAAAAAGAAAAAAACCCCAAACAACTATGAATTGTGACTTATGAGAAGATTCCCCAGCTCCTTCAGGGGCAGGTAAGATTAATTCAGATAGCAGATAGACTTGTGCCATCTCATAGACGGTATTATAGTATCTCCTTAAAAATCCCGGCAGTCCTGCAGATGATGATGGTAGAAAAGGACTCTCTGAGAAATTGAAAAAGTGTGTGCAGCCAAAGGTCCCTGAGATCCTGACTGACCTCAGGGTATTAGACATTCCCTTTTGACAGGCAGGGGCAGCTTTGGCTGCAGTGACCATAAGATGGTGGAGTTCAGGATTCAAAGAAGAGAGAGCAGAGGAAAAAGTAGGACCATTGCCCTGCATTTCTGGAGAGCAGACTTCACCTTCTTCAGGGATCTGCTTGGAAGAATCCCATGGGATATGGCCTTGGAGAGAAGAAGGGTCCAGGACAGCTGGCTGATGTTCAAGGATCACCTCCTTGAAGCTCAGGAAAGACCCATCCCAACAAGCAGAAAATCAGCACAAGACAGCAGGAGGCCTGCATGGATGAGCTAGGAGCTCCTGACTGAACTCAGACTTAAAAAAATGTGCAAGAGGTGGAAGCAGGGACAGGTGACCTGGGAGGAGTACAGAGCTGCTGTCCAAGTGTGCAGGGATAGCATTAGGAAAGCCAACGCTGACCTGGACTTCAGTCTGTCAAGGGATGGGAAAAGCAACAAGAAAGGCTTCTACAGTACATAAACAGGAAAAGGAAGGCGAGAGAAAACATGAGCCAGCTGCTGAATGGGGCAGGGGAACTAGTGACAAATAAAAGACTGAGGTACTCTACCCTTGCTCCACGCTTAGGCTTAGGGAGCACTTAGACTGGATGTACAAAAGTCCATGAAGCCTGGCAAGTTGCACACACATGTGCTGAGGGAGCTAGCTGATGCCATTGTGAGGCCAATATCAACTAACTTCTTTCATGGCAACTGGAAGAGGTTCCTGAAGACAGAAAGAAAGCAAATGTCACTGCTTGACTGCAAGAAGGAAGATCTGGGGAAGTAGAGGCAGGTCAGCATCACCTCAGTTGCTGTGAAGATGTTGGAACAAATCCTCCTGGAAAGCATTTTCAAACACATGAAGGACAAGAAGGGAATTGGGAGCAGTAAGCATGGATTTACAGAGAGAAAATCATGCCCAACCTGATGGCCTTCTACAGTGGGATGGCTTGGTGGATGAGGGGAAAGCAGTGGATGTGATTTACCTCAACCTTGGTAAGGCCTTTGACGCTATCTCATTCTCCCATAACATCCTCCTAGACAAGCTGACAGACAAAGTACTGCTTAGCTGAGTGCATAATGAGGAGGTTTGAAATCTGGCTGAACAGCCAGGCCCACTTTGTCAGTGGGACAAAGTCCAGCTGAAGGCACGTTGCTAGTGGTGTACCATAGAAATTGATACTGAGGCCAATACTGTTTAACCTCTTCATTAATGACCTAGATGCTGGGACAGAGTGAACCCTCAGCAAGTTCAGAGATGATAAAAACTGGGAGGAATGGTAGCTGCACCAATTGGTTGTGCTGCCATTCACAGGGACTTTGAAAGGCTGGAGAATTAGGCTGAGAAAAGTCTCATAAAGTTCAACACGGGAAAATGCCAAGTCCTGTATCTGGGGGGAAATAATCACATGCGCAAGTACACACTGATGCCTGATGGACTGGGAAGCAGCTCCGTAGAGAAGGACCTGTGGGTTCTGGTGGACACCAAGCAGACCATGAGCCACCAGTATGCCCTTGTGGTGAAGGCTAGCAACCTTTTGGGCTGCATTAGGAAGAGACTTGCTAGCAGATCAAGGGAGGTAATAATTTTTCTCTTCTCAGCACTGGAGAGGCCACATCTGGAGTGTTGTGTCCACTTCTGGGCTCCCCAGTACAAGAAAGATATGGACTTACTGAAACAAGTCCAGCAAAGAACCACAAAAAGTATTACAGGACTCTTCATGTGAGGAGAGGCTGTGAGAGCTTGTTAAACCTGGAGAAGCTTTAGGAGAATCTTACTGATGGAGAAGAGGGACCCAGATTCTTCTCTGTAGTGCCAGTGACAGGACAATAGGCCTGGGACGCAAATTGAAATGTATTAGGTATCATCTGGACACAGGAACACACTTTTGTACTGTGAGGTGGTCAAACAGTGAAATGGATTGCCCAGCGATGTTGCAGAGATATTCAAAACCCAGCTGGATGCTGTCCTGGACAACCTGCTTTAGCAATGGGGTTGGGCTAGGTCATCTCAGCAGATGCCTTCCAGCCTTAACAAGTCTGTGTTTCTTTGATTTTGGTGACTGCTGCAGTAACAGTGGAACCAAATCTGATACTATATTTTACCACAACTCAGCTTAGAATTTCATCATAACTTTATATTTCCTCTCCTGCATCAAAGAGTATTATACTCATAAGAGGAGACTTTGGCCATTTGAGCGTCAGCACAAAAAACTGTAACCTCAGGAAACATTCAGGTCTCCCTGGTGACATTTTCAACAACTGAACACAGCATTCAGAGTCATCATTTCTGGATGGTCCTTATTGATGTATGTCAGCCTCACTCTGTTTAAAAATAGTGTAAAAAAATATTATTTTTTAGTTTGTTTATATTCATACAAACTCAAGATGCTTCCCCTTTTACAGGGACAAGAAAGGATGTAACCACGTGTTGTTCTCAATCTGCTGCAGACAATGGCATCTCAGATAGTGTCCTCCCTGCTGCCTCAGTCGAGGGTAGCACACTCCTGCAATATCTGCTGCTACCATGAAAGGTCTTGGGCCTTTTCCCATAGCTGTTGAAATATATAGTGACAAGTCTGAAGAATCTGACAAAAGCTCTGATGTTTTCTCCTGGTATCTGACTGCTATGGAAGTTGGGGTAGGCTACTGCCAGATGTCAGAAGCAATGAATATCACCATATTTTACCTGTATGAAATTCTTGGGAAACGCAAGTTTGACATGGTTTTACTGCTTAACTCGGTGGCTTCTTCTTTATCCATCTTGAACTGACTTCCCTCATTGCTGTTGACTATGAAAAATAACTGACAGCTTTATTCTGCTTTTTTGGCATAAATCTGTATATGTCCTTGTACGTGTGATAAAACTTGTATTTCCAAGCTACTGTACAGATGACCACAGTAAATTGAAATTGTTTCTGTCAGCATTAACAGTTTATGTTCACTAGACTTAAATGTTTAAAATAATTTCTTTTTCTCAAAGAAATAAGCTGATTGCGTTACTATTCCAGAAGATCGTCTTGCTTTGAATTTTCCCTGCAAGAGCAGCTGGAGTCACAACAGCAAGGACTTAAAGGTTTGCCGTTGTGGTGTTCCTCTTCATTTTCTGCACTGTTTCTGAAAGAAGTCAAACCAGAATTTAATCTTCTCTAGAACCCCAAATTCAGCCTCTGTTATTCAACATTATGATGACTTGTACTCGTCCATATATTCAGAAAAGGAAGCAGTGTTGCTGCTGATAAAGACTGTTTTTCTGTCTTTGCCTCCAACTGTATCTCACTACATCATCTTTGAATGATGTGGGGTTTGTTTTTTTTTCTTCTTCCTCTCTTCTGCATTTGGACACAGACTGTACATTTTCCATTTTACTTACAACAGTGTCATCATTAACATTATTTATGTTTATGATATCCTGCCTAACTGTGGTGGAATGTGTGATGTCATCAACTGACAGTATCTCATGCCATATTCCACATAAATTGATGCAAGGCATCAACATGAATACAGCTGTGATTGCAGTCCTCCTGAGAATCTTAAATTCTTTCTGAATGATGCAAGGCTAGACAAGGTTTTGGCGAACCGTCCATCCAGATTCAGATGACATGGAAGTCCCTCTCCTCAGTGTGGTGGCACACTTGGATGGTTAAGGCGCAGCATTTCCGTATACCTCTGCGCAACAGCTCGATGCAGTACAGAGGGCTGTCTAGCATTTTCCCACTGAATCAACAGCTGTCATGCTTTAGTGTTGACAGCTAACAACCATAATGTATCACATAAACAGAAGTATCAGATCTTTCTCCTGTGTAAGGAAGTCATTGACTTTTGGGAGATCATCTTACAAGATAACTCGGTCTGGTTAAACATCTGGGCTGCTAGTGAGAGGCTCAGGACAAAAGTCCGAGGTAACACATGTTGAATTAAGAATTCCTAAGTCATACCTTTCTTTTTACTTTAATAAGTGATGGCTTTTCTGTTTCTGAGCCTGTTGATTCCCAACATGGCAATTGGATGCCTTCCTTCCCCCCTCAGTCTAAGGTACTCATTTCCACTGAGCACTTCTGCCTTTTCAAAAGCTCAGGAATCCCTAGAGTGCTGGGACATCTTCCCTTCCCAAATCCTTCCCCTTTTGTCATCTGGATTGCTTCAGCCACATAAACATGGGGGCTTCTCAGCCCCAGGAGTTGCACTTCTCAATTTTAAATGCAGTGTTAGTCTATGCAAATGATATCCTGTGTCTTACTGTCAGGCCTCCACTGGGTTCCTTAGTATTTTCCTTTGATTATCAGTTTCACAGGGCACCTTAATCAGGTATCAAAGTCTTTTGCAAATGAGCCTTTCAAGGCTGCAACCATGAGCTTTCGAAGGAAAAAGGAGGGCGAACATGAATAAGCACTCACCTGAAAGAGACATGAAGGCTGTTTATTAATCACTAGAGGTTATTCCAGATATAGTCCGTATTCAAATTCATAGTTCTCTGTCTTTCTGCCTCAAGTGCTGTCTGATTTTGAGATTCAGAGATTGTAAAGAAGCTGAGAATGCAACATGTTCCAGCTATTTGTGTCCTCCTGAAAGGAGGAGATGTGAGCTCATCTCCTGTCCCAGCAGCTCTAGTCATGCTTAGTCATGATGTGAGTGGACAGTATCTCCTAAAGGAATTGGTTACTGGTAACACACATTTAAGAATATAGCAGAGTTGGATTTAGAAAGCACTATGGTTTGTTGGTGAAGTGTGTATGTCTTAGGAATATTTCTGAACTGCATACCAGCTAGGCAGTTGTTTAATATTGCTGTCTCATTTTATAATGGATCAGGGTTTATAAAAACCAGAATGATAGCACAGGCTGGGGGTGGATGCTGAATATATTCACTGAGTGTTAACATTCAAAACAAGCATTTCGCCTAAAAATAAATCTTTGATTTTTGTAATGAAACTGGTCCCCGAAACTTGGTAATCACTAAAATGTATGTAAAAATAGAAATACATATTTCATTTTGAGGGAGTATCAGCCATCATAAATACAGTTAAACAAGAGCCTTGCAAGTGCCTTCACTGATGCTAACTGTTGATGTTTTTTGTTGCTATCTGGACTTTTATCTTTCACAATGTTACTAACCTTGCTTTTGATGGAGGCATATCAGACATTTTCATCAATAGCTAGTCTCTGCTTCAGTGCAGAAACAGGTAGTATTTGTTTGTTGGGGGTTGGCAGTTCTGCTCAGATACAGAAGATACAGTTTCATTTGTTGTATTTAGTCAAAATAACAGGTATATCTAGTTTGCGTTTTAGTATAAAACACCTGTGAATAATTAACTTCCCTGTACAGCCAGTTTTAGGTATTTATAGTTACAATGTTTTTACTGTAAGAAACCAGTACTATGTGAAATCAGAGATGTCTTGCTTTGTACCTTGAGGGTTTTGCCATAAGAGACCAGGGGAGGAAAAAGCTACTGACTTATTCACTAGGGATTTCAGCGCACAGCCTGAGGTCAGATGTCAGGGACCCCTGAACAGAGCTGGCCAACTTACTTGGGATTCACAACCACCAGTAGGTCAGGTGAGGGCTTGCCTGAGCATCAGTAGGAGAAGTTGACATGCGTGGTGCCCTAGTTCCTCTTTGGAGAGTGACACCCTACTTTGAACGGAAAGGCAGTGCCTATGTCGCCCCAAAATTTGTATCCTGGAGCTTTCACCTCTGAAGTAAGCCCTTTTGAAGCATGGAGATTGCTAATACATGAATCCAGAATAAATATGAGTTGTGGGCTTTGGATTTTTTTTGTTTATATACTGAGATTAGGAACAGCTTCAAGATGATTAAAATGTCTTATTTCAAATCTCAGTCAAGGTTGAGCATCTCAAATGCAGTTCAGTTCTAATTTAATTTAGAAACCATTTGGTGAAAAGCCATAAGTAAGTCCAAGATGGAGTTCAGATAAGAGGAGCATAAATCTCTGTGGTCATCAAATACTTTACTGTCTTTCAGATCTTTGTTGCACAAACATTACGAACTATGAGTGGTTTCTGGTTTTTATTGTGCACGTTGGCCTGTGCGCACCCATAGTTCTGCAAAGAATTTTAAAGCTATGTTTAAAGGAAGGAGGTGATACTGATTTTTTGAGAGGTAAATAATCATAGATACCATATTTCAAAGGATCTGGAAAAATAGATGGACGGTAGGTACCCCACAGGTGCTCTGAGTGTGTGTGCATGGATGCATCATCAATGAAGGTTCTACAGAAACCTGTGCACCCAGAGTTGTGCAGGGGATACTGACATTTGCTATACCTTACCTCTTGAAAACGCGATGTTTCATGCTGAGTGTACTTGCATGGTTCTTAGAAACTAGAGAAATAAGAAAATGCATCCAGTTCACAACTCTAAGCCAAAGCAGCATTGTTAACAATCGATCATCGCAAAATACCAGTTCTGATTAGCAATCTTTTTTAAAACTTTTTGACAATGATTTTCTCCAAACATTATGTTAAGACAGATATCTTTATTGGTGTTAGATACACGCATGTTTTAGTGCAGTAGGTTCTTTATTTTTTCTTCTTTTCATTATTTCTCTATTCATTTACTATTAAAGTGTTTGTATTTCACCTATTTCTGATTAGTATTAGAAAAAATGCCAGGAACCCGCTATGACAAATAGGAATTTCTGTTTCTTCCTTGCAGTGGGTAGGGTCAGAACCCTGTAACTGCAGATGAGGTGGATGTCCTTGTCTTTTTTGTCATGCCTGTGATTTTTGCAGTGAAGTTTTTTCTTCTCTGCCCTTGATTCACTTTGATAAACTGATACACTTAGTTCTAGATTTCCACGTATCTGCGTGTGGAGTCTACTGTGTTTAAATTCCATAAGAATTTTTAAAAGAAATTAGATTGTGTAACGACTGTTGAAGAGCTATCTTGAATTGGTCACAAGCTTGAAGGTCAGTCTGCATTTACAGTGTAAACTGAAGTAAAAACCACAGAAGATTGTGAAACCAAACTCTCAGGAAATGGGGAAACATGATGGCTTTAGTATTATGTTGCCCAAACATGTTTGCTGTTTAGTGTCAGGTAAGCTTCTGCTGGCTTTTTCCTGGTGTTAAAAATAAGTTATGTTGTGTAGGTGTTGGAATGATCTGTTTTGGGAAGGCATTGCATTAGCTTTGAGTCAAATATATTTGTAGCCTGGCCTCATAATGCTACATTTCACCTCTGCTTTTCTGTTCATCGTCTAGACTTGCTACTGTTTTCTACCCACAGTCAACTACGCTGAGATCAAGTAAGCCTGTTTATGTAAAAATCCAATTTGAATGAGACAGCTGTATAGCCAAGTGAATGTACGAGCTTTCTGCTGAATAGATGATGTTCTGCTTTCAGTTAATGTGTTTCTTTGGTACCATTCTTTTAGTTTCACAGTTAAGACAATCATGTCATGTCTGGTATTTGATAAAGAATAGAGATTTATTTTTTCAATTTCACTTACAGAGATGAAAGGCTTGATAATTCTACATTGGCTTAAAATATGGATCAAGATGTTGGCAAAAAATCTTACCTGCTTAGACAGCATTGCTTAGAGTAATGGAAATGTTTTAAGTAGTGGCAATTCCTGCTTCATCTCTTTTCATGGGGAATGTGAATGCATTTGCACATACATTTAGGATTAAATGCTTTAAGGCAACCAGGACATAGAAAACATAGATTTAGTGTTTGTTTTATTTTCTTAGACTTCTGAAAACATGATAGGCAGGTATCTCTTCCCAACACTGATTAAACTAGAATATCCTAATTTATCTTACTGCAGCTCTGTTACTATAATTTAAGTGCACTTTTTTTTATATGTCTGCAAAGGTTTTCATTGACATGCAGAAAAAATATAAGTGACTAATATTTGGGGAAAAAAAAGATTGGAGGGGTGATCCCCAGATAATTACAGTTTTACAGTGTACACAGGAATTATTACTGTTTTCTAATTTTATGTAAACCATCCTTTCTTCACCATTTGAGTTGCTCTTAATTTTTGAAACAAAAAAATTCTTCTGAATTTTTGAATTCTCACAGAATTACTGGGATTTTGCCTTTTTCTGGAAGTGACATAAAGGAAAAGATTAATGCTTGGAGATGTTTTGCAGGCTTAGTGAAGTTTGTATGTACAGTCTTTATCCATGGCATTCCTTGGTTATGATGGGCTTTTTAATTCTGCATAGTAGAGATACTTGTGACTTTCCTGGCATCAGATCTTGCATCACTGCTACACATCAGGTAAGAGGCCAATCAGGATTCCCAGTGGTTAGATGGGGGCTGGGGCTCATCTTTCCTTTCCCACACCGACCTTCCCATAGTGCTTTCGCCTCATCTGCATCTTGCTGGGGGCCTAGGACCTGTTTTGGCATGACCTCTTCTTCACTTAGGTGACTACTTCACTTAGGTGAAGAGCCGCCCTTCTCCTATTTGAATAACTGAAATAGGGGAGACCTGCTCCAGTCCAGACCCCTCTTTTATCCACTGTCCCCCTGAATTATTCACTATCCCCCGGAATGATCCGTTGCCCTTGCATGCACAACAGTCCTGCGCATCAGGAGAGAGGAAAGGCTGCCACTGACTTTGGAGCTGGGAGGGTGAGTTATAGCTATCTCAAAACCTCCCCTCCCAGGGGAGGAAAAAAGATTGCATTATCTCATTTCTGGAAAGGCAATGGCAGGATAGGGAAGGGAAAAACATAGAGGCAGAGCAGGGCTGAACTGGGTTGTTGCAGGCGGACACACTGGGGACTAGGGATGAGCATCAAGAGCAGCACAGTTGTGTCCTTACCTTGAAGTGATACTTGAAATTTTAGTATGGTTTTAAATTCATGGAGCCAAGTTGTTACCAGTATATCATCCATTATATTGCTGTCTTAATGTAAGCGTTCTCAGATAAACTGAAGTCTTTTTTCAAATGTATCTGTGATTTAGGTTGGAAAAACTGATAGATGTGTTCCGCTGCTGCTGCCTGGTATGTTGATGACCGATTTCAGGCGATGGCCACTGTATCAGAAACATTTCGTTCTCCAGATTTTCCATTCCAGCGTGTACAGATGAAACACAATTTTAGCCGTTCTGTGAGAGCTGCAATTTGAGATGTTAACGTGGGGCCGTACGTGAAGCCGCTCGACTTTTTTACCCGCCCTTTGCTGCCGGTCCTGCTCTGTCCCCCAAGACTGGTGCAGAGCACGGTGCTCAAGACCTGCTGGTTTTTTCTCAGGGCTCTGTTGCCACCTCGTGGCATTGGCCAAAACCTGCAACAAACGCTCCGTGAGCTACATCAGCCAGGCTGGCTGGCGTTAGGAGGGAGGTGGATGTGGAATGCACAGGGGGGAGTGGGTGGGTCGGTTTTGAGGCTTTACTTCTGTCCAACAAAGGTTGTTAACGTGGGATTTCTGCTAAAACAGCCCCGTCCCTTGCGTGCCAACAGTAGCAGAGCCGGTGGTAGTCTTTATTCTTTTCTTTGTTCCGTTTAGTTTCTAAAGTGGATAAAAATACTAACTATTGTCCGTATTGAGCCTCAGATTTTAGAAATGGACTGTGAAGTCCTCAGCCTTTAGGAAGAATAGCAGCAGCACAGCCCCAGCAGACCAGCCGCCTGAACAGTAAATCATGTTAAGTATGTGCCATAATTCAGCTTTCAGCAAACAAAATGTTGAGCAAAAAGACTAGGAAGTCTTGTTCAGATCTTGTATCCACATCTCTTTCTCTCTCTTTTAAAAAACCTGAATACTTGAAATAGTTCATGAAAGACTTGCAATAACCCTGTGAAGTGGTATTGAGTTTGGCCTAGCCCCAGAGTGCAAACTGTTATTGTTGCTAAAGCATTCCAAAGCTGAAGTATGAATTCCCTGTAAAGTAGATAAAATACTTGAAAGGTTAGACGTGCTTCTACTAAATAAACTTATTTGGGCTCAAGCAAAACTTCAAAAATTTTGAGTTGTTTGGGTGTTTTAATTGGAACTCACAGCAATCCATAAAAATCCAACACTGAGTTTTTAATGTAACGCTAAAAAGCTAAACAGAGTTTACACCTGGAATTTCCTTACATTGCTTACTAGCATAAGCCTGCTTAATATGGGGGAAAATGAGCAAGGTATGGATTTTCAATTGTCTTAACTAGACTAGAAATCAACCAAGCCTTTGTTTTCTGAGAGAAATACTTATTTTTGGATGCAATGAATTTATTAGATATTTATTTTTGAAAAAGAGAGCTATTTTAGGTTAAAATTCTTCTTGGCAAAAAAATAAATATTAAAGGTTAGCTGTAACCAGGATCTTCCTTAAGTGGACACCACATGCCTATGCTGGCATGGTAGGTGGAAAAGAAGAGGAAGGTGATGCTGCTCTGTTAGACACTCACTCTTACTTGGACCAGCCTACAGTGCTGATCTCCCAAGTGTGCTTTATTTACAAAAATGTCACCATAGGCCAGGGGAAGGAAGTGCTGAAAATCTTCCTTCTAACATTCCATAAATGATGAGTTCTTAAATTTGTTTGGGTATTGGGGACTGACTTTTCACCACTTGTTCAGCATAGTCTTAGTTAATATTTTCCCTGAAGAAATCCAGTTCTTGCAAGTATTTTTCCAGATTCTTAATGTGACTTCAGTCTAAGCTTTAGGCAAATAATAAACTGGTTTAAAACTGATTTGGAACATGCAGAAATCAATATGGTCCTTTGAATGAACAGCACATAATTAGGTACATCTGGCTTTAGAATGTAAACTATAGCTAAACTGAATTTTTAAAGAGCAAACTCCGCTTAGGTTTAATATCCATTTTAATCCCTCTTTTAATCTTTTAAATTAAATTTTAACTAAAAGGATATTATTCTCATACCTTGCTATTTTTTGTTTTGTTTGATTTGCAATTTTATCTAGATAAGACTGTGTTTGATATGCAAGTGTTGTTTTGACTTTTTGCGTGATTAATGGCTTTGGCGTCTAGAAGAAAAAGGGCATAGTTTGATTGTTACACATTAGCAAAACACTTAGATCATTCGCTTGGGACTGGAACACAGCCCTCGCAAACTCAAACACATGTGTTTTCCCATATGTACGCTGATTTTATATGAACAAACCCCTTCCTTTTTTAAGGTAATAATTTTCTGTTCTCTCAGCATCACTGCCATACCTTTTAAAGAAAAGAAAAACGTACCTTATTAGCCATACACTCCAGCAGCACTGTTTACAACATACTGTATTTAACACTAGTTCAGGCATTTTGTTTTCAAGCTCTTTTTGACTTCTGGCTATGTGATATCAGATTTTCTGTTTTTAATTAAAATATCCGGTTTTAATAAAAATTGTTCAAGCACTGTGTTCTGATGCATAAGTATCTGGCAATATCTCTTTTCTTACGTCTTGCTGAGAGTGGATCTGGTGTAAGTATCTCTTCTCATGGCCTGTGGTGACACTGTCAGTCTCTGTGTAGCACATTGACTCCCCACTCATCTGGGGAATCTGAGACGCTTTGGTGTGATTTCTCTTTCTGATGCAGGGTTTTTTCATGTTTATGTTTTGGCGTTCTGCCCCTCAGATTTCTTCTTAGACTTCTCTTTCATTTTTGCAAAGGCTGCAATGCTATATAATAATACAACCACTTTGTAAGAATTTTATCGTACACTACCACCAGGAAGCTTATTTTTCTATGTGACAAAACTATCTCAGATCTGCTGTACTCCTTACCAGACTGGAGGATTGTACCTTTCTACCTCTGTTCGTGCAGGTCTCTTCATCACTGTGTTGTTCTCTTCAGTGCTGCCTTTTGCTTGGCATAACTGTATCGCCAGAAGCAATCTGTGTGTGCTCCTTTTAAAGGAAAAATTAAAATAATGAGGGAAATTTTTGGTATCTGGAGAAACAGTGCTATAAGCCTGTTGCAGTCCTTGGTGCAAGGCTCTTGAGAAATTGTTTTATAGTTGTTTCTGCACTGAAACCTTGTCTTCAGTAACTGGTACCTGCCAGATAAATAAGAGCCTCTCAGAGCATGGTGTATCTACATGGCTACAATAAAGCTATTGTTATTATTAGTGGCTTTTTACAACATGATACCTATAGTCAAGGCAACAGAGTTACATCAGAGTTCACATCTCAGAAGTCATGGTGGTGTTCTGTGTGTGAATCTGCAGAGTTGTTTTGAAAGAAAACAGGCAAGCCAGTGAAACCTATTCTGAGCTGAGAGCAGTTTCATGCCCCAGCAGTGTGCTGTTCTGTGACCGATGATGCTCATCTTGAGGCCAAGAGGTAGGGATCAGTCTAAGGCAGCATCCCAGTCTTATGCT
>JAVJGI010000057.1:66504762-66514949 GCA_035590275.1 Ibycter americanus | reverse complement strand
CCCCCCCCCCCCCCCCCCCCCCCTTTTTTTTTTGAGAAGTTGACTTGCGGCTGCTTCCCAGTGCGCACGTCGACGTCGACTGTAGCCGGGTCCCCAGTGCCTTCGCTGACACCATGGGCTCGGAGGCCGACGAAGCCAGGGAAGGTACGGTCGGTCCGTGTTTCTCGCAGCGGAGGGACGCACCCGCTTGCGGCGCCAGCGCCGCTGTTGTGAGCGCGGAGGAGAGTTTCTGCTCGCGTTGGGTGTTCAAAGGGGAGGGCAGAGTGCCTTGGCAAAATCATCTGAAGTCCTGCCGATTTCGCTGGGTGTGAAATGACCACAGTGCTGGCACCCAGGGATATCTGTCTGTCAGGGCAATGGTAATTTACTTACATGTGGACGGCTGTTAAGTGAGAGAAGTGGGGTTTCAAAACCCTGGTAGCAGAATACCGAAAGAGGAAGATTTGTTTAATTTGGAAGCACTGTATTTTTCCGCAGAAGAGGAAGTTGCATGGGGGAGAAGTGAAAGGTCATTATTTTGGGACAAAGCTTGATGCCGCTTACTTCCCTATCTGAATGAGTGTGCCTGCATGCATGTGTGTGCGTGTGTTAAAGCTGAGGGGAGTGTGCCAAAGCTACAGGGTTTCATTTACTGCTTCTAGAGTGGAACGTGTGGAAGAGCTGGAAGTGCTCCAACAAAAATACAATTATTCCCTAGTGTTGATTGGGAGGGGGTGTGAGCCAGAGTAAGACAGTAGGGAGCAAGCGGGGGAGGAGGAGGGCAATTTCCTGAAAGTGCCTATATACAAAAGAGCATTTATACAGAAGAGGGAACAGGGCAGTGATGGGGTTATACACTGGATTTCTTAAAACAGAATTGATGTTTCATGATTATGAATAGTCCTTAGGGAGATTCAAACTTACAGAGATCCAGTATGGCTCAGAAAAATAATTTAAAAACCTCAACAGATAAGCAAGCAGCAGGGCAACCTAAGAAGTTTGTATTTGGTTAAAACAAGAACTTTTCAGAATATTTCAGATGGTTTTCCTCTCACACTCTGTACAACTTTTCCCACTTGAAGAATAACATTGCCAGGGACCTCTATCTGCTTACTTGCATAAAAGAATTCTGTTGTTTTGCAGAAAAGTCAGCTTGGACTGAATCAAACGTAACGCTAATAATGATGATAGAACCTGGTTAGTAATGAAGCATGATAGCCTGTGTTTGATAAGAATTACAACAGTGCATTCTGTTTTTTCTTCTTTCATCTCATTGAATGAGCAGGTGAACTAAAAGGCAGCATTTCTTTTTTTTTCCCCAAGAAGATTCTGTAGGATAGATTTATCGAAAAGCAGAGTTGCAAAAAATATTTCTCAGTAGAAACTGTTTGAAAAAGAGAATATGTGAATAAGAATATGACAGTTTGAGCATTCTCCCTCAGTTTTACAGTAGTAGAGATCAGCATGCATGCCATAGCATGAAAGATCATCTGGTTTCATACAGGAAGCTGCAGACAATTTTACCAAGTTGGCTATGTTTGAAATGTAGACTTTCTTGTTGAAAGAAACCTCTTACCTTCTTAGATGACTCAGATTCTTAAAATCCTTTGAAAATGCACAGAAAGGCAAAAATATTTCTTTTGAAACAATTTGAGATGCCAGGATCTTCATGCTGAAAAAAGCACTCGGAGCAGGTGGCTGAGACAGGAAAGAAAGGGTAGCTTTTGGTTAGTTATTTTTAGCTGGGAAAATACTTGGGTATTGCTGTCCTGTGATTTTAATAGGTTAGAATGGAAAATAAAAACAGTAGCCATTGTGGGAAGATGAGGTACAGATGTCACTGAGAAGGTTTTTCAGTCAGTCCATAAACGTATTCCTGGTAATGTACTCCCGCCTGTAAAGGAATAATTTAGAAGAAGCAGGAGAAAAGGGGGGTTAGTGTGTCTGTGAATAAAGACTGGGACTAACAGGTAAATATGTAGAACTGCAGCTTTTACACTACTTTGCCTAGTCTGATTGAACATGGCATGAAAGGTCACAGAATACTGAAAAATAAAGTCAAAATACCTGTGGATTTCTTATGGTCCGGTGTATGTGGCATAAAATAGGCATTCAGAGTCTTTAAACTAACTAGCTCTGTTTTGTCTAGAAACTGCTTTTTGCATAAAGCAAATTGATGCTTCACAAATTCAAACTGAATTTGGGGCTCAGGCTTTTGACACTGAACATAAATAATCTTTGAAGTGGTTTACTAAAGGGGGGGTGGTTAATTTTTCCTTTAGATGCAAGACTGAATGTCACTCTAGAGGAGAAATTCTGATTTACCCACAGGTTATGAGGTTGAGCTAGGGAATTATGGAAGGGGTAGAGGGTACACTTGGAAAATTATAAAATTGTTACTTTACCAGATGCTGTACATTTCAAGGCCAGAGTTAGTGATGAAAGCATAGTGGTTAATCTGCTACATGCTAGAAAGTGAAAGGAGGACAAAGCTAGAGGAAAAATGTTATTTTACTGTTGTTCGTAAGCAAAGTCATAAAGCTAGAGGAAAAATATTATTTTACTGTTGTTCGTAAGCAAAGTCATAATTTTTCTATTTTCCTTAAAGCAGACTTGCTCAAGTGGCCAAGGCAGCATCACTGGCTAGGAGCTAGTGAAGGGATATGTGTAAGGAGCTCTGAAATTCATTTGCAACTTCCAGGCATGACTCTCAGACCATGTGTTGGAAGATCAGCCTGAACAAAAAGGTTTGAGGGCACAGTAATGACATTGAGCGTTGTGTGTGTTCTGACAGTGATCTGATGCTGAAGTGAGCAATACTTCACTTCCAGCTACTTTATAGAATTGAATCACAGTATTTGGAGAACATTGGGATGTCTATAAAAGTAAGTCTAATGGGTTAATATAGGTTATTTTTTAAAATCTGCATAACAAGAACAAAGACCATAGTTCATTTTTCGGTAATAAAACCTATACCTATTGTTACAGTGAAACCCAAGGTCAGGGTCAATTTTGAATGGTGAACTCCTGAAGATTTTCTTATTTTTACTTAATTGAATAAAGGTAGAATCTTTGACCTCAAGTCAAATCTTATGGTTTTTAGCAGGAAATATGAGTAAAAAGACTTTACCAGAAAGACAGTCATTACTTCACTGTATTTTGTACTAATTGCTGGATATGGGGTATGTAGCAGTATATCTGGGCCTTTCAGCTTGTCTTTGATCTCTGCATGGTCTGTATTAGAATGGTAACACGAAACAGTGTTTTTTTGTTCCATCATGCTGCTTAGTAACATTAGAACAGTCTTTGTATTCATCTGCATGCCACAATGCTGTGGTAAATGTATTTGTATGTGTTGGTGTATGTATGGCATCAATCTGTATTGCACTTACAGATTCCAAGAACTGTCATGATGTGAATAACCCTGGCACATTTTCTTGTAGTTACTTTTGCCCTGGGTGAAACAAAGAGCATGGTGAAGAAGACTGTAGCATTTAACTGCAAGGCATAATTTCAGTCTGGTGTTGCATGGTGGCATGTCATGTACCATGGAAGGTACCAAATGGTTTCAGGCTGTTATTTGACTCAATTCCTTTCTGAGATACGAAGGCATAATGCTGTCATATTAAAAATATGTATCGTGAATAAACCTTTTCAAATACATGACAATGCCAGTTAAAATTACCGTGGTGTTAATGGATTTCTTACATGGTATTTTTTCAATAGAAGGAAATAGTAATGTATGTAAAGCTCCAGAAAACTTCAGCTTCATTCTACAGGTTTTATGTTATATATTTAGAAAACAACTGGAGATAAATCTAATGTCTAAAAGGAAAAATAAAATTATATAAGATATCAGAGTGAATGTTATACATAGCCTGTGAAATGATGGATATTCTGTTGCAAACTCGGAAGCGGTGAAAGCTTGCATTGCACCTTTTATTGTGCTTAGTTTTAAGTACCACGTTTCATGGGAGAGATTTCTGCATTCCTACAAGCGCTCAGAGCTTTTTTAGACACAATTAGCATTTTTAAATCCAAAGGAGTTTACTGAGGAATGAGCTCACCTGTTTTGTTCCTTTTAGAGTGCAGCACAGACACAGCAGTTATAAAATCACAGAGCACTCACTGTTTTGAAAAGTCAGTACTCCCTCCCGTAGGTAGTCATGGATTTGCTTTGACATTTTGTAGTCACCTGTCATTGTGTGAAAGTTTTCCAGGGTAGAATTGTGTTCATTTAGATAACAGATTTTCTGCTCTTGTGCTCCTTCAGGCCTCTTAGTCCATCCAAAACACAGATGGGAGTCTATAATGTATGATCCTCCATCTCACTGTCTTCAAAGCTAGCATTTATTAGAACCTTTTATACTTTTACGACAGTGAATGAAGAGATCCAAACTGTGCAAGCGAAGTGTTATCCATACAGACAACTAGTAGAGTACTCCTGTATATTAGACCCCGAGCTTCCTTTGTTTCACCTGCTCTTCGCCTACCCTCCCTTGTCAAAACAACAATCTCCATAAAATATACAGGCCAGTGAAACAGGGGCCTTTTGTTGAGGGTAGTCTGAAAAGCTCAGTTCGGGAGCAGGAAGAATCATCTGGCCCCAATGAATGCATCAGAGATCTGGGTTAGTCAATTTCAGGACTTTTTTATTCCACAGATAACTTTCCTACTGCTGATGAAGAAAATTAAAAGATTACAAGGGTCGTACATATGTACACAGCTCTGTAAAGCCTTAAGGCTTAACAGTTTGGCATTTCTTGTAATCCCTTCTGTAGGTTATTAGAATTCAAGATTAATAGGACAAGCTAAAGGCAACGTAGATCACTTTTAGCACAGGAAAGCAGGAAAAAAGGCAGTGAGCTTATGAGACATTAGAAAGAACTACTACTAACCAGACCCTGTAATACCATATCACATATGCATGGAGAAAGCATTGCCAGAGGTAAAATAGTGGGGGTGGAGCAAGATGGTAACACCCTAATGAAGCAGGAGCAGTGGGAAATTTCGAGGAAGTACACAGGCAAGTCAGAACTGCTAGATTTTTAAAATGTAGTTTCAAGGATTGTACTTTTAATGAAGCAAGATTATAGGGCTTTGACAGAAATAGAACTGCCGTCTTTTGTAATACAGCTGCTGCAGCTCCATCTAGATATAGGCACCTGAATCTCTCAGTAAGAGCACTGACTTAAAGCTGTTTAAAACCATTAGACTCTGGAAGCAGCTCCGCATCTCTCCCCTTAAAAATCGAAAGAATGGTTGGTCTTATTTTTCTGGGCAAATCAGAGTAACCTTGATGATAATCTACCTGGGAATGGATTAGGTGGCCACTCTTATTGCTTCCTCTATAGACTCAGAATTGAATGGGTTGAACACCTGTGTTTTGTTGTATACCACGTTTGGAAGTCCATATGGAATAGTTGTCTTCTGCAGAACCCTTTGTACCCCTTATATTTGGCAATCTTTTCCTTGTGCAGTTGGAGCAGATGAGGAAGCTAAGCTAGGTGGTAATTTGAGCAGAGGCCACCGGATAAGCACTAGGTGTAGCTGGTAGGTTACTTCAGAGAATCACTGAAGCTATCAACAGGTTAATCATTTAGCTGCAATTGTTGGGTTGAATGCTAGATTGCTTTGAGAAAATTCCATTAATATAATTATACTTATGCAGTCAAATATTTTCAGCCATAGCAAACTTCAAGACTCACACGTTTAACTTCAAACAAGATACAGTCCGTTGAGCTTTCTGGTCAATAGAAAGAATCATAGATTAACTGAGGCTGCAGGGAGCTTCTGGAGATCATCAGGCACAACCTTCCACTTGAGGCAGAGCCAGCTTCGAAGTTGGATCCAAATTCAAAGTTAAATGAGTTTACTTAGGCTTTTTCCAGTCAAGTTGGTAGTGTGTTGAAGAATGGTGGTCCCACAGTTTCTCAAGCAGTATGTTCCAGTATTTGACCACCCTTGCTATGAAGGTGATTGTTCCTAATGAGAATTCCCCTTGCTGCTGCTTGTGTCTCTTACTCCTTGCTCTTTTGCTGTGTATCCTCAAAAAAAGCCTGGCTCTGTCTTCTCTGTAACTGCTCAGTAACGGGTTAGATGTATTGCTTAGGTCCACATCAGTCTTCAGGTTGAGCAAACCTAGAGCTCTCAGCGGGTCCTCTGTATCATGCATTCCAGCTCCCTAACCATCCCAGTGGCTGTCTGCTGGACTCACTTCAGTTTGTCAGCTCCTTTTTTTCAGAGATATTGGGGACCCCAAAACTGAACACAGTACTCCTTCCACATATGCAAAGACAGTACTTTGTTTTGAAATTCTATCAGTCTTTTCCATCGTACAGAATTGATTGTTGCACTGGAGACTTATTTTCCCATTCTTCCTTCCTTTTATCTGTGGATGACAGCATGTGCTATATTATAGTACTTCTTAGACCCTGGGGTTATTTTCTTTGAGGAATTTGCAAACTTTGCACTGTCATAAATGAGACAGACATTAGAGATCAGGCAGCAAAAGTCAGTGAATTCTGGAGAATCAAAAGAAGTATCTGGGTAAGGCAAGGGCCTTGCACCTCCATTTGAAAAGGCTGTATTCTTTATCAGGATTCTTTCTAAGTATAGCAACAGGCTAAATGAATGGCTTCTAAGAATAATGAGTATTTTGTAATACACGTGTCAGGGCTAACGTAAGGAAAATGTAACACTCAAATACTAATTGTAATTTGTAATTTTTTTTCAACAGCATACATCATTCCTTTAATCAGTACTGATTTATCATTTGGTCAAGTCTTCTGTTACATGTAACAGTTTCATAATTGTTCTTAAATACTGCTTTTTGAGAAGCAAATTACTTCCCCTCTTTCCTCTCCTCATGCATTTAAAGTCTCTATAAACACATTTGGGTAATAATTAAAGCAAATAGAAATTATATTGCAGGTGTTATTTCAACCTTCTGGAGCAATTTTTTTCTTACAATTAGATTACAAAATGTGGTAAGAGGAAAGCATATCATGAAGAGGTGTGAAAGAGCTACTCATTTTTCTGCTACTTTATGAAACAACTTCTGTTTTTCTGTACCTCACACTCAATAGAAGAAGTAGTAGGCTAAAAACAGTTTCATCAATTTCATAATGGCTTTAAAGGTAAAATGACTTGTTTTTCATGTTTAAGGCTTAATTTTTCATGTTTGCATATTGGGTAGATACTTCCTAGATCCAGTAGTATCCAGTGGTAGCATTGTCAGTAGTAACAGTTGCTGTATATAACTTTGTGAGAAATTTTGAGTGCTTTGACTGTTTCTGCATTAATAAGTAGCACCAATCTGATTGTTAGTCATATACACATTGACATTAACACTTTTTTTGTATTGTGGGAAATCTGGAAGTTACAGGTTTTCATGTTTTCTCTGTCTGCATCAGTAGATTTACCGAGCTGTGTTTTTTAATGGTAGGTGTACACTTTTTCTTTTGTGGATGCATCTCCATCGTGACAACTGAATACACTGTGGGTTAGCGGTGTAAATGCAACTGCCAGCAACTTGGTTATTTTAACCATAACATCAGCAAAAGCACAAGCCTTAAATCTGCTGTCAGTTGCACACAGTCTTGTTTTTAGTGAGGGGGAGATAAACGGGGAAAGCTGTCCTTTGAGAGTTTCATTCTACATTCATCTGTTCAGGATGTTTTTTCATGCATTTTGTTTTTCTTCATAAGATTCCCTGTCTGGTTTGGGGTCTGGTTGGATTCAGTTTCATCATGTGATTCCGTGTCACAATTCTTTTTTGTGGTTCATTTCTAGTGCTTGGCTGGCTAGCAGTGAGAAGTAGAGAGCCCGTGTTTCTGCATGGCATGGCAGTTTCAGACTGGGGAACTTGGGATCCAAAACCTTCACCACAGATCTGTTTCAGCAGAAGCAATGTAGAGGACTGAATACACACTGTATAAACTAATATATTTTTCCCTTCCTTTTGCTCAATTCAGTATTGATATTTGTAACTATACAGATTAGTAATGAAAGATCAAATAATCTGTTTTGCATTGCAATGGAGGAAACCTACACTTCAGTTTGACATACAATATACAAATGCTGGCGTGTCTGCAGAGGGTCCTGTTCCTGCTGGCAGTTTGCAGTAATGAGACTATAATGCTGTAAAGTGGCAGTTAGCATTTCATTTATTTGAAAGCATTTATCCTTGAAGGGTTTGTAATTTGAAATCCAGGGGCATACTCTGAGATGTATTTTGCGTATCTATGAATGTCAGTACTTGCAGGTTTTTCTAAGGCATTGGTAGGTGACCTGTGATTTCAGTGGACGTCTAAAGAATGTGCTACCCTCAAGTCTTGATCCCAAAATGTTTACGTTTCACTTCATACAGGAATTAACAAAGCACTGAATCAGTGCATGCACAGACAAGCTTCCACTTAATTAACTTCATTAAGGTGTGTAGGAAACTTTGACTTTGAAAAATGCAGAAATTCCATTGCTTTAAAACTTAAAGCTTTCATGAGGTCTGTTTTCGCTTTTACTATGTCCACCTTATGAAACTACTCTACAAAGATAATTTTATTTATAGAAGGAAGAAAATTTTGGTTTAGTATTTGCAAAAGCAAGTACACGACAGTGGTGAACATTTCAGCCACTGATTCCAAGGGCCATTTTTTCCTACATGCAAAAGAGGAAATGAATGAATATTCCTGTTCACTTAAAAAGAATTTGTAATAAAAATATTCCCTGAGAAGTAGTGACTTAGACTTTATTTCAGAAACTAACAAAGAACATGAAACAATGAATCATAAATTTGAGCAGCAGTGAACAGAAATAGTGGGTACTTCAGGAAGGGGTAAGAATAAAGTTCGGCTCTGATGTCTACATCTGTGGTAAGATGTCTTCGCCAAGCCCACAGCCATGTCTTCGATGCTGGAGATTATAGAGATTTAGAAGTCTGTAATGCAAGATATCATGGATGTATGTGTAAACTAACCTTTCTTTGCAACAAGCAGTTGGTTTTTATAGTCAGGTGGAAGAGATGTAAATTATGGTGGATTTTGATCAGTGCGTTGTGGCTTGTTACATAATGCCATGCGGTATGGGAGATGAGGGTAGCAGTATCATGGTGAGGTGAAAAGAACTGTTGTCATTTTTATTTCAGTGCAAAATTGGTGGTGTTTCACCACCTAAGGCCTTTTGTTCTCCGAGTTCAAATCTGCATTCCCGCCTTCTTACTTGTTGGTTAATAATCGTGAAAATCTCCAGCAGAACAACCTTTCCTGGTGGTGAATATCCCTTCATAGCTGATCAGTGCTGTTCATCGCCTACTTAAAAATGCCATTTGATGCCAATGTACAGTAAAGATGCCAGACATTTAAATTCTACAGTAGTCAACAGCTGCAAAAAAAAGTACTTTCAGTCTCCTGTGCCATGCCCCAAGGAGTGAACTACAAAATAGATGCAGGTTTTACAGAATCACAGGATCAGTTGAGGCTGAAAGGGACCTCTGGAGACTATCTAGTTTTAGTCAGTAAATAAATTTGCAACATTTAAAATAAAATAGGATTGCTAGTGCTCTTCTAGGTATCAAATTTCTGTTTCCAAATAATACTGCTTCCTGACATAAAAGAAAATAACAGTGTCATACATGGTGTTTAACCAGAAGATATAATTTATAAGAAGAACAAGTTGCTAACAGTATTAAAAGACCTGGTTTTTCTCTTATGCTTTAAATTCTACTAGGATTTAATGACATCAGTGAAAGCAAAACCAAACTCTTAAGGCACGTGGGGAGGTGGACCTGTGCTTTGACAGTCTTAGTTTATGCTTGAGAGTTTAGGTGTTGTTAAGTTAAAGATTTTAAAGGTAGGGTTTTTTTTTTTCCAAGTAGGTGTTACTTATAGGAGTACTTTGCAGCTGTTCTGAGCATTGGTTTCAAGTTGGAGATGCCAGGAATAAAGCAAACCAAGTAGAAACAAACAGGAGTCAAAGCAAAGCCTCCGAAAGATAGACTGTGCACTTGAGTCTTGGGGAGCCTGTTCTGAACTGACAGCAAGGGAATGAAGGAGAGAAAATACTCTCAACTTACATCCTGGCCTGTATCAGAAACAGTGTGGCCAGCAGGACCAGGGCAGTGATCGTCCCCCGGCACTGGGCACTGGTGAGGCCGCACCTCGAACCCTGTGTTCAGGTTGGGGCCCCTCACTGCAAGAGGGACACTGAGG
>JAVJGI010000057.1:66451955-66479361 GCA_035590275.1 Ibycter americanus | reverse complement strand
GAGAGACGCACACACACAGACACACCCAGACACCCCCGCCCCCCCCACCCCCCCACCCGTCTCCCGGCAGCGGCGCTGGCCCGTGCTGTTGGTGGGCTGCGGGCCCGGCCTCTCCAGGGAAGGTGGTTCTGCGGTGGAATGCTTGGTTTTGCCAAGAAATGCTTTTGTATTTGTTATTGTAGTGTGGGGTTGGTTGTTGAGTTTTTTTTTTTTTTTCTTTCTTCCCTCTTGTTTTGCGTTGGGGTTGTTTTTTTTTGCTTCTTCCTATTGATGCATGCTTTTACCTTCGCCTCCTCTGCTACTTCCAGTGACCGTGTAAGCTGCATGGACAAGGGAGACACAGAGTTTGTAGTTGTCATGAGCTCTTAAAGCCGCTTATTCTGCCATCCTCTAAGAAGGTTCTACCTTCCCAGTGTGAAGTTTTGCTCTTTTTTGGTGAAGCTGCACATAGCCAGAGGAGTCATTTTGGGAGCCTTAAGTTATGTGATGTCATGTGGAGAAGGACCAAGACTATGAGGTTTTGTGGAAAGCACGGAACAGTCCACTTGCATCGCCTGGAGGTGACAAACCTGAGAATAATTGAGGCCAGATCTTTGGTGCTTTTCAGCTTTTACCAGACCTATATTTATGTGCTTCTCTCTGTGTAGTAAGTCTCACCAAAGAACAGGTTAAAACCTTAGATAACAGCAAAACAAAGACACAAAGCAGTAACAAAGCTTCTAAAAAGCACTGCATGGAGCAAAAATTGCTTGTCGTTAGCGGGTACAGTGACCCTTGTACTTCTAGTAATAGGCTGCTCGAAAACTGCAGGCTGCTCTGTTAACAGAGAAAATTGTCCTTGGATGTTTTATTTCACAATAGTTTTTTTGATAAGTCATTGATAAAATTTAAACCAGGATAAAGGGAAACCCTGTTAACTTCAGATTAGTTCTTGTCTTGCTTTTATTTAGTTTACAGCACTGTAGTGAGACTGTACTGCTAATAGCATTGTTTGTCAGCATTGATTTTTGAATTGGATGCTGCTGAACAGATCAAAGCTGGGAATTTATCTAAAACATCTCGATTACTAATTTATTTTAAAGTAAGGCCTGTTTTGACATACACGGGCATCTAAAAAATACAGTAGTTTCTTTCCACTTCGGGCAAATCCCTCATGAAATACTGTTTCTGCCTGTCATGCAGCGTCATCACTGTTTATGCAGTTCAAGCTTCTTTCTTCTTTTTTTTCTTTTAATTAGTTTTGGTTCTTAAGCGTTCAGTCCTTGCTTGCCAATTGAGAATGGTCTTGGTTTTGTTTGGCTTTGAAGGAGCCACAGTTATAAGTTGTGTGGCTTTTCAAAACAAAAAAGTTTTCTTGGACTTGGGTTACATCAGGCAGTGGACGTATATGCACCTCACTTGTGATATTTTCCATTGCAGAGGCTCAGGGGAGTTTTTAAGGAAACATTCCAAATTTGTTGGTGTGAGATTAGCGTGTTTCGAAACGGTCTAAACAGTTCTGGCTTTTTCCCCCCCATTTTTTCTTTTGAGAGCTGGCTTTGAATGTTTTGGTGATGAGCAGAGAGATACTGTTGAGCAAAGAGATACTGTTGCATGCTGAAAAACTTTTTTCTGACTGATCAATCATCTTTTGATAATTCAAATCTCAGTTTCTTTTGGAATGAAAAAAAGGATCATTGATTTCAGTAACTTTTGACTGGTACAGCGGATAATGTCTCTGTAAATCATTTATCATAACAAATAACTGAGGTACAATCCACCTAGAATCTAAGCCAGAGTAAAGCTGCAAGAGTCTTGCTTTTGTGAGGCAAAAATTAGTCTTCTGTTATGATAGGTAAACTGTGGATGCATCTGGTTAACTGTGGTATTAAGTGATTTCTTTGTATACAAATAGTTGGAGGGGTTTTGTCAGTAAATCTTCAGTCACAGTTAAATTTTGTTCAGTTTTTTCTTCAAATCTTAAAGACTAACTTTAACTAGGGAAGTATCTTATTCACTTAGAATGTAATTAATTAACTTGAAACATCCCCTCCTTCTTCAAGGTTACATCCAGACATTAAACTTTCTGCCTTATGAATGTATTTTTCTATCACAAATGCAAACTCTGCAGCAGACAGCTTTCCCTGATGGTTCTGTTGAGTGCAGTAAGAAGGAGTAAGAATGGGGATTTTTTTTTTGTTTTTTTCTCTTGACTGATGGTTTTGTCTACAATTTATCCATTCGTTTACTTTTGTGTTTTGAACTTACCTGAAACTTTGAACTTCTGGGGGAAATAGTAGTTTACTTTGAACTTTCAAGTTGTTTGTGTTGATTTGGTGTGTTCTTCATGCAGTTCATTTTTGTGTCACTTTTTCTCTGAATTGTGATCCAGGAGACAAAGTGATTTTTTTTTTTTTAAACCTTTTTTTAATAATAGGTTTGGGCAGAGCATATGCTCTGGCTTTTGCCGAAAGAGGAGCTTCAGTAGTTGGTAAGTTTCATGTTAACTAACTTGATCTAGACAATAACCTTTGCCTTTTCACATAATGTGCATTCAACAGTCCATGCCCTTTTAGACAGTAACCTTTGTTATTTAATGGTTTTCTGTTTTATCTTTTGCTATTTAAATTTTGCTTCTAAGCTTTATTTTCTTATGAAACAAGTTTGTCCAAGGGCTTATCTTTGCTGGAAGGCCAGTTTGAATCAGATCACTTCCTGGACTTTTGTCCATGCATCCCAATCTTTACAGAGATTTGTGGCCAGAGAAGGTGTTGTCTTAGGTGAATACTGTTCAGAAAGTTTTAATATGACCATTTGAAAATGTGAATGTGTTATCTTCTAGTACCTCCTCCCAGGAAAGAAGTTATGGGAATGTTATGCAGTATCAGTAGCCCCCAGAAAACACAGAATGTGCTGAAAGTGCACTGTATTGTTTCTTTTTGCAGTGCGTCAACCAGAACAGCCATCTGATCTCAATGACAGTGCTGGATAGCTCTCAGTAAAGGTTTTCTGACAGTTTCGTAGTCGTTTGGTTAAACCTTCTTCAGGGAATATTCAGTTGTGCAATATGCTGTATCACAGGCTAATTCTGAAGGTCAGATTATATTCTTGGGCACTCTCCAGCAGTTGGCGTTGCCATTGCCATTTTTAGATTGGATGTTAGGAAAAATGTCTTCACCAAAAGGGTTGTCAAGCACTGGAACAGGCTGCTGAGGGAAGTGGTGGAGTCACCATCCCTGGAGGCATTTAAAAGATGTGTAGATGTGACACTTAGGGACATGTTTTAGTGGTGGACTTGGCAGTGCTAGGTTAATGGTTGTACTTAATGATCTTTAAGGTCTTTTCCAACCAAAATGATTCTATGATTTGACTGCTTAAAAATGAATTTTTGCAGGTATTGTTGAAGAGTTCAAGGTTAAATGTTTTAAACAGATTACAGACAAGAACTCACTCACTGATTTTTAGTAGCTTTCTAGTAAAAATCACAATCTCAGTTTATAAAATGTCATAAAAATTGTTGGGTTTTGATTTGTTGATTAAACTGCGAAGTCTGTGTGTAGACAAAAAAAAAAAAAATCTCAATATGTTTTTCTGGTAGTCGCCACCTTTGACAGTTATCTCATTTACTAAGAACATGAATACTTCATCTCAAGTTCTTAACAAAAATTAGGTCACTATAAGCAGCCCAAATGTTTAATTGTGTTGACTGTGTGTGGCTAGTGGTGTTCTGCCTTTTCAGAATGATCTGAAAGAAAATGTGCTGTATTGCCTGACACAGCTAATACTTCCTTATCATGGCCTTATTGCACAATAGCTAAATCGGTAAGTTAAGAATTGACTGTCAGTAAGGGAAACTTCTTATTTCCCTTTGGCAACTGCACCTCACTTTGCCCCTTCTTGTAGCAGTGCTTTGCAGTTACCTCTACATGCTTGTATTTATTTTTCTTACTTTTGTTCTCTTATGATTCTGACTTGAATCTCAAAGAGTTGAGAAGTTACTTGTGTAAAAATTTGATTTTTTTTAACTAAAGCAGATAAAAGACTCAAGTCTCTTTAAAACAAGTTCCCTTTTTTTAAGTTACAGAAATGAAGGTATGTTATAAGAAGGAGGAATACTAGTGGGTCCCGACATGGGAGCTTTTTCTGTCCACTCCCCCATCTCTCTCTGTGTATAACCTTCTGTTGAGTGAGTTGCTGTGGGCATGGCTAGACTGACCAACGTGACCCACTACCACCTTTTTTGTCATGCTTCATCTCTTTTGTGCTTCTCATCAGAAAAAGCTGAAAGCAGGAAGAAGGGAATGCTTTGTTTTTGTCTTGCAACCTGTGTTATGTCCAGACCTTACTATTTCTTCCTTTTTAGCCTACCTGAGGGCTCTTCTGTGTTGCTGTTTCAGTTTAGAGGCATGCTTTTGAAGCATCTCTCCTGATTTGTATCTATGCTTTTGTTTGCATTGTGGGGTGGTATTGAAGTGCATGAGTGGTGTTCCTTTGAAAACCAAACTGGAAGATGCAATGTAATGGTGCACCAAAACTGTTCCAAGTGTGTGTTTGGTTTGTGGCACCGGACCACAGCAAGAAATGAGCTTGTTTAGTTTTTAAAAAAACATGTACTGTAGATGTCAGTTCCTCAGCACCAACTCTACAGATTTTCTTCTTCTGTTCTGCACTACTTGCTAGTAACATACTCATAGCTTTAGAGGAGTTCTTCTCTACAGTCCAGACTATACCTGTGCTCTGTCACAACTGGTACGGTCTCTAGGTTTTTTCTGCTGGATGTTTTGCACGAGAAGTTACGTGATGTAAAGCTTGAGCATAAAACAATGTTATTTACTGGTTTGTTCAGTTTATTTTATTTTGAATAACTGTATCTCACTTGCAGAGTTATTTTACCATTTTCAGTCCTAGAATAGCTCTGTTCTTTCTTGTGTACTCATTTTTGCTTCACGACTGTTAGTGCCTACACTCAGCCTAAGGTGCTTTGCTGCCTCTGGAAATTTTCCCTAATATTTAATAAAGCTTTTTTCAGCAAATTACTGTTGAAGTGAAGGTTAAACATATATAAGCATGTCTTTGGTAGAGAATTGTAATGTCCTAACAAGACTAGCAATGTTTTTGTATAAATGTTTACCACAAAATTGTCTAATCTTCTTTACCAGGACAGATCAGAAATCCTAGTGCTGTTCCTGACTCCCTTTTCTTTAATGTCATGTTAAAGACCTTTGATGTTGCCGACTGAGCAGTCTGCCCATGTTGCCTGTTCTAATGCTTAACTAAACTTGGACATTTTCCCTAATGCTTCACCTGAATTGTGCTAGCTGCATGTTGAAACTGTCAGATAATGATCTATTAGCCTGGAGATCTTTGTCTCCTTTCTTTTTGCATCAGTCTGTTAACGTACTTGAGCATATCATCATGTTCTGTCTTAATTCTTCCTGCTTCAGGCTAGGTGGTTTTTGATTTTGGTTTGGTTTGTTGTTTTTGTGGGTTTTTTTCCCGTTTTCTTTACATGGCTCACTTCTTCTGGGCTTTGGCATTTTCATTTACTCATATGGATTTTCTGCAGTGTTCCTGCATTTCACATGAAGTGCTGCACACAAAATTGAATACAGGAGTCCAGATCAGACTTTCTTGATCCGAGTAATAGAGAATGATTTTGTCATGTGTCCTGCAAGCTATGTTCCTTTTTACATGGAGATTTAAACAAAAAAACCCAACGACAACAACAACAAAGACCACAATATTGGTTTATTCCTTTGATGATACAGCAAACTTGAAGTTGCTGTTTGTCATCAAGACCAGCAAGAATATCTTCCATATTTTGTGGATTTCACTATGGATTTCACTATGGCTGGCTTCTTGAGGGCTTCGAAAAGTTGAAGGGCACAAAGCTAGTTTACCACAGCAAAAGACTGTTTAGCAAAATACCAATGTTGGTGGTAAATCATCAGTCAGTTCTGGTTTTCTTAACAGTTTCGTTTGGCACCCATTTAAACATACTTCTTATCATTTTTTGAAATTCTGTGTCCAAATATAATGTGTGTATGGATTTTTTTGGGGTGTTTTTGTTCCCGTGATGAATTCCATGAAACTGTGGAACATGCAAATACAGCAATGCAGCAAACTATAGTGATGATACAGTGCAGCTACCGTTAATGATGCCTGCCCCAGTATGGAGAACAGCCTGGAAACAAAGCAGCTGTCTGTGTCAAATGGACCTCTTATCCCACTGGAGCAGAATCTGAAGCTCCGGAACAGGCTCTTTTCCCTTTGTTCAGACTCGTTGATCTGTTCTATAGGAAAGTTTACTAGTAATATTTTAGCTACTCTATTAAACAGGAACAAAGTCTTCTCAGTCTTGTTTATGGTTCATGCAGTAGCTAAAACAGTTTGACAGGAGACCAGAATTAATCACCTGTGATTGGTATGTAATCCTGATCTTAATCTCTGAACTACAGTAACACAATTAGAGAGGTGGGCTGGGCAGGGCAAGCAAGTTGAATGCATCTTGGAGGGTGGTGGGGGGAAGTTGTTTCCCTTGTTATTTTAAAAAGAGATACTGTATCATACTACTTTTTTTAGAAAAAATAATAATGTGACATACTGTTCTTTAATCATCTGAGATTCTCAGTAGGATCCAGATGCAATGGGTTTTATTAGTAGTCCTTATGACCTCCACTGTGATAATGAGACAAGGAGAGACCGTGAAGTCTGAGTGTTAACAACAAAAAATTCATTTCTTTCTGATGCACAGTGAATGATCTTGGAAGTGATTTCAAGGGATATGGCAAGAGCATCTCAGCTGCTGACAAAGTTGTTGACGAAATCAGAGCAAAAGGAGGAAAAGCAGTACCCAATTATGGTATGTTATTTTTCCAGACTAGTGCAATGCTTTATCTGTAGGAATAGCGGACCTGCTAAATGAATAGTTGACACTTAATAAAGTGTCATTTTAAAAAAGTTGACTGCTTAATAAGGGACTACTGCTGGCTTGCCAATGCCATATAAATTAAATCAGTGTAATGTAATGTGGAGTAGGGAGACAGAGATGCTAAAAGCAAGTGCATAAATTCCTTTTTTAATTAATACTCATCTAGTAGTTACCTTTTCATATGGTTTCTAAACATTGAAGTACTAAGGAACTGTCTATCTGCAGTTGTTAGAGGCAAAATGGGAACGGATGATTCTTACTTGATTTGCTTCTTGTTTTTCTTGCAATGGCAAACATTGTGCCATTTAGACTTACTGTGTGGGATTTGCTTTAGGCCGCATGCAAATAATGGCTGAATTTGAATTTATTTTATATTGGGGTTGTACACAATTTATTTTTCTTAGCTCCATGGAATTATTTGTTAATATCCTGGAATTGCAGTGTATCCAGTTAATTTTACTTGAAAATTCACACTTTTTTCCTACAGATTCAGTGGAAGATGGTGAAAAGCTTGTGAAGACAGCACTTGAAGCTTTTGGGAGGATAGGTAACAGTTACTTAATTCTTGTTGGAACTTGTTTGCAAGTGCAGAGCCATTATAAACAACGCAATTGACAAATGTATGAAGACAGTGTGACAATAGTAGAACTCAGTAACCCTTGATACCTTTAGTCGTTCAAACCTAAATCAGGGGCTTTCCACTTTAAATCTGAATGAGCTACTTTTCTGTCTTTTTTGAAACTTTTCAGCGGAAGTTTAAAGCTTAATGTATGATTCTTGTTTTCCTGCCCTTCAGAGTTTTGGTAGTTCAGTAATGATTAACAATTTCTGTCCTAAAGCACAGTTCATCAAGTATTATAATGAGCTGCATAAAATTAGGATAAATAATGTTGCTGAAGAGTCAGAAGATTCTCTGTCATGTTTTGGAAGCCCTTTTGTCTATGTGAAGATCAAAATGTTTTAACACAAATAAAGAAAAAAGCTTGAGCTATTTTATCTAACAGGGAATGTTCCTCTTTCCCGTATGTTTGCCACTGTATAATCGTGAAGTTGATGAGATTTTGACTCAGGGTTAAATGGCTGAAAGTACACATGATCAAAGCCAACAGGAACCAAATTAAATATTTGACAAAAAATTGTTATGGTTGCTTTAGTGGCTCTGTGACTCTGTGGTTCTTCATTTGGGCGTACTGCAACAAAGATGGTGGCACAAACTGTGTAGTCAGGAGCACTCTGGAATTCAAAGCAAACTGCAAAACTGTGCAGGATGGCTGCATCCTGCAGGTGTTGTGTTCTAGGTAGCCAGCACTTCTCAGCTATACTTCCCTGTCAGGCTTTGTTCTGTTAGCAGGCTGAGACTTGCCTGTACTGAAGTATTTTGTCTTGTCTTAATTATTGTCCAATGATAGAGTTCCACTATTTGGGACAAGGAGCTATAGAATAATAATATGATATATGTGTGCAGTGTTGTTGTCTATATATATTTTTAGGAGTGGGAGAAGAATAGAAACAAGCTTGTATTTTATCAGTGCAATCCTTTTTTTTTTTTTTTTTTTGCAGATATTGTTATAAACAATGCTGGGTGAGTAAACCTGAAGATTTTTTCATGTTTGATTGTGGGCTGTCACTTTTGTGTAAACAGCTGTCCATCTCCTGTTTGTTTATTTTATTTTGTTTTCTTAATTATGCTTTTTAGGATCCTAAGAGACCGTTCATTTGTTCGGATAAGTAATGAAGATTGGGGTGAGTTGACAGACTGGTAGATGTACTTTTTGTGGGAGAGATGAAAAGTACATCCCTCCCATTGGTACAAGGAAGAAGAGAAGGTGGGGAAGGCTGTCTATGCCAGATTAGAGCATTATCCTTTGCCCTGAAAGCTTAGTGATAAGATGCTTGAATTCAGCTTGCAAACCAGAGCTGTGCTGCAATGCATGGTAGGTATATGTAGTTACAAAGGGGAAGAAAGGCTCTAGCTGCCACTCCTTGTTGCTGAGTGGAATACAAAAAAGAGCCGTGTAAAGCACACACAATAGTTTTTGTGAGCAAAACACATTCCTAACACCAGCACTGACTGGCTGAATACTAAACAGGCTTAAAAGACCCAGAACTTACAACAGAGGAAAGAAAGCTGGTGTGCCAAGAGGCAGAAGAACTGAGGGAGCCTTCAGTGAGATGGTAGGTGGTGATAAGCCAGTTGAGCAGACTTTTGCAAAGATGGACTAGCTTCTGTAGTCTTTATTTGGCTGTGCTTAAGTGCAGAAATTTTGAGTGCTTGTGAATTCTATGCAGGAGAGCCCCATCCACGAGACAGAGGAGGTGATTGGTGTATGTTCAGGCAAGCACTTCAAAATGATCTATAAGAAAGTAAAAAAAAAAAAGCCTTCCACTTTTTTAGTAATAGTTTGAGAGTGTGAAGAGAGTGCAGTTTTTCTCATGTAGAAGAAAAATACGGTGTATTTCATGTTGAGAGACAAAGTCCTGGAATTACTAAACCAACATTACTTTTTTCCTAGATATAATTCATAGAATTCATTTGCGGGGATCATTCCTGGTCACCCGAGCTGCATGGAATCATATGAAAAATCAGAAATTTGGCAGGTAAAAGTTTGTATTTTTTTTGTTGTTGTTTGTTTTGTTTTTCAGTAGGGTATAACAGTTTGCAGCATGTCTTGACAGTGAAGAAGTTTTGCATCCTTTTCTTTCACTACTACTGAGATGAAACAAAATCAGTCCAAATGTGTAAACTCTTCTGAGTTCTGCCCCCTTCTGTGCCTCCCCAGCCAAATGTTGAAAAGATTTTTTTCCATGTAGATGCAAATACTACAAACAGGAGCTGTCTTTATGGAACTTAGCATATCTTTTCGTAAGGACTGGTTAGAAATGTTTGTTACTTGTATGTTACTGCAAGCCTGAGGGATTCTTCTCCTCCTCATTACTATTCAAATGACAGGTACATGCACTTCTACTTGTGGATCTTGGGTTTTTTGTTTGGGGTTGGATTTGGATGTATTTTTTTTTCCCTTTGGACAAATGTACTTGTCTTAAAAGCTGTGAGAATGCTTTTAGGCTGTTTTGGTGTATGTTACTGTAAATTGACAGAGTGCAGTGAATTCAGACCTTTTAAGTTTTTTCACTTCTGTTGTTTTTCCTTATCAAAACACTGACATGATTAAATTAATCTTAATAGCCATACCCACATGTTGAAAGCTGTATGATCTTCTTTGTCATTCTGTGAGCAAACTGACTGACATTCTCATCCAGGTAACTGAACTGTAGGGGTAAGGGAGGAGATCAGTAGGCAGAATTCACCGCTGAAGTCTAGGAGTTGCATCCATTTAGGAAAACGCTTCCCTTGGTTCCTTTTCTGTATTTGCTCAGATAACAATAGCAGTGAGTGCTTCTGCAGTTTTATGTATAGACATGTGCCATCTACAAAATGCCTGCTTTATACTGCTTTTGTAGCTTTTTTCATCATGATCATATTGAACCAGTACTTGTAACACATCTCTCTATTGAGATTAAACCATTGTATTATTGTCAGTATTATGTCCTACAAGCATTCATCAAATAGCAATATGAACGAAGTAAGTGGACACACGATAACTAAATGGAAACCAAAGTGCATCAGTGTCAAGATGATTCCCCATATACTTCAACTGTCTCATTCAGTCGTTCCTGAGGACCAGAATCAGGCCACCAGCCATTGTTGTATGCTCAGGTCTTAGATTGTATTTACCCGGTGCACTGGAGGGGCTGCCTGAAGATGCCCCCCCGAAAAAGGGAATCAAAAATGCTAAAACTAGGAAATGTCGCAATCATGGACTGAACGGTTGATCAATTGCTTACCACATGACTCAGCGAAAGGCAAGGTTTAAGGAATAGTCAAGGTATGGCCCTGCAGAGGAACCAGAGGGGCAAAAGAGCAAGTTGTGCTAGGGTTGTAGAGGGAAAGAACGATCCTGAAGTTAGACATGTAGAGCCTTATATGCCATGACAGATGTGGATTTCATGTGAGAAGGACAATTAATAGATAACCTGATACCCAAAACTGGTCTGGTGAGAAGGAATAGAGGTGTTATGACCAGAATATGGTTTGGAGCACTGTCGTATTCAGAAGAGTCAGTAGCGTATAACTTATCGTGGTTTATGGGTTTAGTTCAGGGGAGTGGAGATACTCGGTGTGACATTGCTTGATTATGCCTTGAAAGTGGAGAGCACATGAGAGAGGATATGCCTTATTGCACAGGAATGGACTTAGTCATGCATTAGATGTATTGCTGAAGTGAGTTGTGATATAATGGGGTAAGTAAGTGAATGCAATATTATGCATTAGGGGATGGGGGCAGGTAGGGGGTCCGGGTTTAATGCCTTTTTGTTGTGGATGTGAGGTGTTTTGGGTTAGGGTTAGAAGGTAATCTGGTGCAAAAATGCCAGCCTTGGCTGGCGGGGGTGGGTAAAGGAAGAGGAAAGCTCTAAGGAGAGGTGTCGTCTTCATTCTGTAGTTTATAAGACCAATGTTTTCATAAACTATTAGAATATTTTTAGTAGTTGAGCGTTTTATTTTCTAGGGCTCCGGTGGTGGGGAGTAGAATTAGGAGGGTTGTAAAGTAGGCAAGGGAGGCTAATTGACCAGTGATGATGAAGGGGTGTTCTACTGGTTGGCTGTCTACTCATGTTAGGATGAAGAGGTTGGCAACGAGGAGCCAAATTGAGGCGAATAATAATAAAAATGAAATAGATTTTGATCCCAGCTACGCAGTGTATTTACAGTAGATGGAACAGATTCTGATAAGGCTTTAAAAGTGAAGGTCTACACCTTCATTTCTGAATTCCAATTTATGAGAAGACATGTTGCACAATGTTCTCTTGCCTCAAACCACCTATGAACTGCAGCGGTTTTAGAGCTTTCTTGTGAGCAGTTCGGTCGTCTCCACAGCAATAATATTAGGGGACAGCAAAGGGCAAGACTTTGCTGTTTGCTTCCTTCATGTGTTTAACGCACGTTAGGATTCTTTGAATGTGAATTCTGTAAGAATGCATCTTTACATATTACCAGGAAGATATTAAGGTGAAGTAATTTTCAATAAAATAATTTTCTTCTGACTGCTGAAGCTATTTGTTAGTTATAAGAATAATACCACCTGAAGTGCAGTTAGAACAGGAAAGGAAAATACTTTTCTCTATACCGTACCCTGCTGTCACAGAATGTCTGTTCTAGTTTTGTAGTATAACTCAAAAAGACTCATGACTTTGTTAGTTTTCTGCTACTGTGACAATGCTTCAGCATTTGTGAGATGTTTGCCATCAAACATAAAAAAAGCATCTTTTTTAGTGAAAACAACAGATAGTGTTTTCTTACTTGCAGGCTTTTGTTTTGGGGAATATGGAGACTGTAATGTGAAAGGTGGAAAATGCTGTTGTGTAGACTTAAACAACTTGAAGAAATCATTGAATCTTTTTTCTCTCTTCCCCCCTGCCTTAAGAATAATTATGACTTCTTCAGCTGCTGGAATATATGGAAACTTTGGTCAGGCAAACTACAGTGCTGCAAAACTTGGCCTTTTGGGTCTTTCAAACACAATTGCAATTGAAGGTCGGAAGTATAACATCCACTGCAACACAATTGCTCCTACTGCTGGATCCAGACTGACCCAGACTGTCATGCCACAAGGTGAAACATTTAAGTTCTACGTTTACTGATATTTTTCAGTGAATTGAAGCACAGCTAACTTTCTTATCTTTTAGAAGATGCAAATTTCATACACTGCTAATTCATTATTCCTACTGTCTTTTTGTCTCTGAACTGTCAACTTACTTTTTCTGTTGTAAGGAATTCTGAATTTCTGCTGCAAGTTAAGAGGCAATTTTTGAAATTCAAAAAAGCAATTTCGTGTAGTAAAGCTCTTTAATTACCGTCTCTTCCAAGATCCACCTACGGCAGTGAAAAGGCTTATTTGTTTCATGGCATGTGGAATCAAGTATGTGCATAAAGTGTCTGCACTTGTTATAATGTTGTCGAATTGCAAAATACCATTTTTTGCACAACATGTCATGTATGTACTTCTTCATTCCATGATCAGTGGGAAATGATAATGAACTGGGTTGCCTAATACATTATCTTTTTCTTTATTGCACAGTTACTAATCTTTGAATGCTTGAACAGGTTTTTAACAGTGCATTGCATTGGGAAGTCAGTATAAAGAACATTGTAGGAGACAGCTGTGTGTAAAGTGTAAATTTAGGATAGAGTGACTAATTACTCTGGCAAATGACCAGAAGAAACAAAAAGAATTTGCAAAAGGAAGTCTGTTCTGTTTGCCCTCTGAAGGTCTTCTAGAATCAGCCTATTTCATCTCCCTCCCTCCCTTCTTTTCCCTAGTGATAGGCAGTTTTCAAAGCCAGGGGAATCATTATATTTTTCAGACTGATATATAAAATATTGAAGAGTAATATGTTTTATACAGTTATACATAGATTGAATGCATAATTTCGTTTTACTAATTACGTTCTGTGTAAAGTGTCCTGGCTTAGGTCTAAATAATCCAAGCTATCAGGAAATCTAGCAACTCTGTGGGTTGTAGGTTCCAGGGATTTAATTGCACATACTGACAGAAGACTCAAATACATTAAGCTTCCAGCCATGAGTTGCTGAAGCATAAAGTGGAGTTTAGTAGCTAGAAGCTCCTGAATATATTTAAATAACAGTGATAAAACCATCTGCTAATTTTCTTTCTTAGTCATTTTAAGAAGAGTGAGATCCTTTGGTCTCCCTATAAGAGAGTTACAGCTCTGATCGTTTATTTCTTACCTTGCTCCTTCCCTCCCTGTCCGGTTTTTCAAATAGTCATAAAAGGTTTGGACGCCAGAACTTGAAAAACATTTTCATATCTTTTATCAAATTATCCTTGTTATCTTAGTCAGTACTTTCGTGTTCATCTTTAGGTGTCTGCACACACCTATGCTTTAGTACTGCCACAGTTATATGTGTTCAACTTGTCCTACTTACTTATGTTCTTGCTAGAACTCTATATGTAGTTTGCATCTTTTGTGTGTCTTTCTTTAAACTTCTACTACGTATTTCTTAATTCAACAGTGGATTAATAGCATAAGTGGTAACATTCTAGCGCTAATTTTTGAGACTAAATGGTGTTTGGCATGAAGTGGAATACTTTAGAAAAGCCTAAGGCTTTTGTTAGGCACTTACAAGATGCCATATTAAATGGAGTTCAATTTCCTTTTACCTTTGGGGAACTTCCAGAAAGGAACTTAGTTACTTCAGCTTTGCTATTGAAGAAATACCTGTAATGCTAAACTTTCTCAACTCTTCATTTGTCAAGGTATATTTGAAAAAGCTTGCTGACCTTTAGCTGAGGAACAGCTATGTATCTATTGCTGTTGAAAGAATAATATTCTAAAAGCTGAAAAAGGAAACTAAACAAAGTTATTTTTTCTTTTCAGACAGTGGATAGAATATGTGGTAAGAGCTGCCTGGACAACCACACTCTGCTCCATGACAATATCTCCATTTTCAGATAGTTTTCTCTTGTGCCAGATGACAATGAAAATGTCAAAATACAATTGATACATAAATGTAGCAGGGCTGATAATTCCCAGTATCTCATTTGGAAATATCAGTGTTTCCAAATGGGAAGTTTCTCAAATATTCAGCAGCTGCAATTCTTTTTATACTATCTTGTCTTTATAACTGACTAGCAGATTAAAAGGGAAATTGCTCAGGTACATCTCCATCAGGATTATGTCTAGCTGGCTTGTCCTTGTTTCAGGCTGCTTGTCGGATGGAAGTTTAGGAAGGTACCTGGCTTTGCAGTCTGCACATGATGGTGTTCCCAGCAGACAGACAGTCTTTCAGGTGTCTGGCTGAGAACCAGTTATTGGGTTTGGAGGCATACACACATCTCACAAACTGTTCGTATTTAATGAAACTTCAAATGTTTAATTTAATTTGTCCTTTCTTTTCATGGCAGAATGCTGTTGGTTAAATTCTTCCTGGCTCTGCGATTCATCAGAAGGTGTTCGAGTAAGAATAATTTGGTGAAATCACACAGTACTTCTATTTTGTGATTCCGTTCTTCAATTTGTTCTAGATCTGGTTGATGCCTTCAAACCAGAGTATGTTGCTCCCTTAGTTGTTTGGCTTTGCCATGAGAGCTGTGTGGAGAATGGCAGTCTGTTTGAGGTAATTGTTTTATTTTCCCTTTCTTCCTTCTTTTTCTCTCCCCTTACCCTGTCCCCCAAAATCAATAGTTTGCTTTAGCCTGTCCAGGCTTAACCTTTTTGCTGAAACTGAATTATCATATGAGCTACTACATAGTCAGCATAGACAGAAGAAATGTTGACCCTGTATATGACAGGTACATCAGGCAGTAACAACCTTGTCAAATTCTGGTGTGTGCTCAAAATACTACTGATTTGATTGTTACAATTCTTATTGTACCTTTATAAGTTTGAAAAGGTACCAAAGCCACTACTTCAGAAGTTTTTGTTTTGTAAATCATTCAAACACAGAAAGCAACTTGCAGGAACAATGAATTATTTGGTTATGGAATACGTTACAGGTATTGTCATCAAACTGATAGCTCATAAATTGGATGGAAGCTGTTACCTTGTTGGCATTTTATGTTGCCCGTGTTCCAGTGCTTAACTAAACTGCTAAATACAACCAACAGTAGTTCAGAGGGTTTTTTTGTAATCTTGAGTTTGTTCTGAAGTATAGTTTTGGGTCCCTACATTACCAAAAGTTTGCTCTGTGTCATGGTAAGCTGACGGTTCTCTTTTTTTCTTGGCAGGTGGGAGCTGGATGGATTGGAAAATGTAAGTCCTTTGTGTTGCAGGATTGATTTTTTTTGAATTGACAACAAAAGTGTGCAAATAGTCTTTGCAGTTAACCACTGCTTAAGACATCTTTATTTAGGGAGAGAAGGTTAGTAAAAGCCTAGGGTTCCGAGGAGACTGCTTATTTTAAGTAAAAGTCACCAATTTCATTACATGTGGGGGAGCTGGTAACTTAGGTATGTGCTTTGTTATGCTTTTGAGCTAATAGTAACTGAATATATGCTCAAATAACCTACCTCTTGGGTCCTGAGGGTATAATTCAAGTCAAGAAGAATCTCCATTTTTGGCACTAAGTATACGTTGCTGCCTTTTTTTGATAACTTTAATTCTTCATAGTATGAAAGTAGCACATGCTGGTAAACAGGATACTTTTTAGTTACTTTCCACCTTTATTTATACTTCCATAAAAATAGTAGTGATATGCATTAGCATGTTGAGACAATTAGCCTTCTTAATAACCAGAAGCTATGCTAGCTAAGTATTTTCCTTGAGTGACTCCAGTCACTCCAGCTTCAATATGAACATGCAGAAAACATGAAGGCAACACTGAGGGCTTGGGAGATGGAAAACTTAATTCAGTGTGTGAAATGTCTTGACTTTTTCTCCTGAATATGTTGAACTTAATACCAGCGGCTTTTTTCTGAACTGTTCAAGGACTTTTCAGCCTATGTGACTATCACCAGTGGGTTGGAAGTAGGGCCCTTAATTCAAGAAGTGTTCCCTCTTTTTCCAGAACATTTTTTTTCCCACCACTTGATAAAGATTTTGTACATTTCTGACTAACTGTAAATGTTCTGGTGGCACTGGAATAGCTTTCCCCAGGTAGTGTATTAAACAGATGAAACAAATGGGGGCAGCAGCATAAAATGTCTTGCTGCCCTTCGCAAGGAGTTGAGTTTTTAGTACAGCTGAAAATTTGTGGCTTCTCCTCTCTGGCCAAAAGAAAATACCATTTTTCATCATTTATAACGGTGACTGTTCAAGTCTTTGAGGTACCAGTATGACCTTATTCATTGTCTCTTGCTAATGAAGACCGAAACCAACATGACAAATTAAGGATTCCAGGAAGTCTGTATCCTCCCAGAACTGATTTCAGATTAGCCTTACCAGTTTCTCTGAAGTTACAGTATTGAAATACAACATCAGGGACCATTTGGAGATGTTGGCTACTGGTATTAACATTCTTTCATAGATAACAAGTGGTTTTCACATTTCCCCTATAGTTTTCCTAGGCTTTCAGAAGATTCCTAAGCATCAGTAGCCAAAATCATGTCAGAAGAGAATGTTTGTAGACAGATACTAGCTACAGCTTTTCACTAGACAGAATCCTAAAACTGTTGCAGTATTTTCAGAGGGGAGTTAGTTGCTTGTGGCTTTAATGAAATGTAAACCCAGTGCTATTCCTTTTCTAAATGTTAGTTAAAAGCAGTGAGCCCTTTTAGTCCCACCTGAAGTTATACCGGTGAGTTAAACTGGAGTACTTAAAACCTTTCCTTTCTTGCACTGTCTTGAAAGTAGTGGCCTAGATGAAAGTCATCTAAAGAAACTAAAAGTTTCTTTCTTTGTTGCTTGAACTCTGGCTCATGTTTCCCATTAGTACGCTGGGAGCGATCCTTGGGTGCTATTGTCAGAGGAAAGAATCAGCCAATGACACCTGAAGCAGTGAGAGATAAGTGGGAGAAGGTCTGTGACTTTGATAACGCCAGCAAACCCAGAAGTATCCAAGGTAAAGGAGACTTTGATAATGTGGATATTTTGGGCAAGCAAAGATTAGAAGAGAATGCTTTCTTGTCAGACATTTGCTGAAACTTTACTTCAAAAGTCTATTGAACCAGTGAATTCTTTTGTAAACATGTAATGTTAATCATATACTGTTTCAGTACAGTCAGATCTTTTTAAGGAACCTTTTGTGTTTTTACTTGTAGAATTAAGACAGTTTTATCTTTCATAAAAGTTTCTGGGGAAGGAACATCACTGTTCCTTTATGTATTGCAGCCAGACTAATGGCAGTGTTTAATTTGATTGTGCCTACAAACAGGTAGTACCATTGTAATAGGGGGATTGTATTTTCGTTTAGGTCATGTAATCGTGTTTTTTGTAGTCATTTCCATACCAAAAAGCTCTCTGGTTAAGTCATTTGGTATAACACAGCAAAGAAGTTCTTCCTTGCTGCCTTGTGTTCCTGGGTAACATCACCTCCTTGACTGGTGACCAAGATGACTGTCTCTTCCAATGCTTTGTGTACTTTCTTTATTCCTTCCTCCACGCCCCCACCCCCCCCAAATTACTATGATCTTTCCTGCTACTGTACTTGCTTCTCTTTCATCTTCCAGACTTTCTCTTTGTTATTTTATGTCTCTCATTATTTCTTTCGAAGATTTCTGAAGATGTTTCCTTTAGTTTGTGTGAGTTAGTATCACTGATGGTTGTTCTTTTATTATACATGTGGTCATTTAGATCAAAGCATGTTGTTTTTTAGGTTAAAGATTGAGTATTTGTCAAACTAGGAAATGCCAGCATTGAAGTATTTGGGTGAGGAGGGAAAGAGGCATCCTTATGTACAATCCCAGTTGAATTTCAAAGATACTTACACAGTAGATGTTTAAGCTGTTGGTGCTAAAATCCATTAGGCCATTTCATTAAAACCTGAGGGATATGTATTTAGATGCCAAAACCAAAACCAGAGTAGGACACGCTTTGTCCTTTCCCTCAGATCTTGGTACAGGAGTGTAACCAGCCATACAGTAGTTCTATATCGCCTTATTGACCGTTTTCACTGATCTTTGTTTGCTTTGCAGTTATCCTATTTCCAAATGTATGTCTGTTTATAAATGTTCTCTGTCCTGCTATGGAACGGTATTTATAACGACATAACTTCAGCTTTATAGCTTCTGATCTGTTCTCCAGCCTGTCACATGTACTATGTTATTTTTGTGGCTTGCTAGCAGAAAAACGTTCGGGGAAAAAACAGCTGTAGATGGGAGTTTCTTTTAAAATTTGCATCAGCATTGCATGTGATATTCCACATCTGCCTCTTGATGCTATTGGGAGAAAAAATTTGACAAGATTTTGGATTTCAGAAGTAGATGTGCTTACAATACAACATAGCAGGTTTCTACAGTCAGGAAAATATAAATACTACATGAGTCTCCCATGCAGTGTACTTACCTTAGCTTCTGTTTTGTTATGAACTTGGTGAAAATACACCATTGTTCTTTCAGTTGCATCAATCCAGAGAGATTGCCAGGCTAAATGAAAACTCTTGCATTAATTTGTTACATGTGAGAATCAGCAGAAGGGTTGAGGAAAATTCTAAAGGAGTTAGCTGAATAGAATTTTAAGTTCTATATTAAAAGTTTTTTCTACTGCCAAAGCCTCCGCTTTATTGCTAGAAGGTATTAATCTGTTAAATAAGGGAAAATAATTAGAGTACTTGCATTAAAAATTAAAAGATACAATACCAAATATCTGCAAGGTAAAACTCTCCCAGAAGAATTCATTAAAGTAATTGGGTGCTGTGAAGAGGAATCATGTATTAACCATTATGTGTAATTATAAAAAAATACCAATTATATAAAGTATTTGCGTGCAATATAGTAGAAAGTCCCATAATCAGAGATGTTAATCTTGTTTCATAATTTGAGCATACTGGTGAGATCAGTTTGACTTTATTCATTCTGGACTACAAAAAAGTAGGAGTGTAATCTGTTGGTTAGTTTGGGGTTTTTTTAAAGGTCATTTTTATTGTGTGTGTAACAATCATGCATAACTGAATGCTTGGATTCATGTACTTTTTTTATTACTATTTTGCTTAGAACTCGCTTTTGTGTAAGCATAGTGGGAAGTCATTCTCTTAAATAAATCAAATGCCTGATATCTGCATGATCATGGATTTAGAGACTGCCTAGCAAAGCACTTATTTGATGTTTAACTGGAGCATATTCATAGTTCGATATTTTAGCCAAGGTAGGTCTGCTGGAGATGCTGAAACTCTTGAAGACTAAATGGAAGTACCGTCTCATGTTAACATTTTAGTGGTGGTTTTTAAAGAAATGAAAACATTGAATTATTTGTCTTAAAACCAGTTTAAGTAAAAAGATCCAAATTTTTCTTCATGCCTTTTTTGGACTTTCTTTAAGCACTTCTTCAGTTTGTAAGCTTAACTTGTTCTCTTGGCACAGAAACTGAATCAAGCTAAAAAACTCTTGCTAAAAAAACAGAATATGGTTTTATAGGGTTTGTGCAATTTTAATTGATAGGAAATAGTTAATCGTCACTTGATTTGGCAGTTGATGCTAATTCTGTAACTTGTTGAAGTTTCTCAGGTATCATGATAGTGTGCTCGGTGAAGCAGTCTTTCTTGGTCATTACCCTACCTCTTCCTAGATAAGCAGCTGCTCATTGTGCAGTCCAGTCTTCTGCCCAAATTCCTCCCCTCACCTCAAAAGCTATCTGACACAGTCTGTGTAACTGACCATGCCTGCCTTTTCACTTTCCTTTTAACACCTTAAGTGTCTTTTAATGTTCTTTGTAGTTATTCCATAAGGTTTACAGGCTTAGTCCTTAATGTACTTGGAGAAGTTCTGGCAGTTCTCCCACACAGTTTCAGGTACAGTCCTGTTAAACTATCAGAAAATACGGTTACTTGTGCATTCATTACACGATACCATTTTCAACAACAGAAGAATCTGAGAACAGACTTTTTTTTTGTTTTTTTGAAGAAGCTATGTGAGAATTTGGGCCTTAGGAAGTTGAAGATGTAGTTTTGCTGGCGAGTATTCTTCTATATTCCCTTTACCTGGAGTGAAAGGTAACCATCTACTTAACACAGAAATGTTGCTGCCTCTGAGGCAGCAGTGAATCTGCAGTGACTTACGTGTTAGAGCTCTTTCTTAATTTACACGATGGTGGTATTTTCTTACTAATGATTAAACAGAAATAATAGTTTCAGTGTACTTTATACCACTTCAGAACAAGCTAGAAATCTTTCAGGATGTGCAGGGCATAATCAGAGCCTTAAAGCTAGGTCCCAGAGTCAACCTGCAGTGTACATCAGCAAGTCATTGTAACCAGCTCCCTGTATGCCCTTAGGCAGTAGCAATTGCAGAATAATGTGACTTGGCTTGACTAGTACTGGAGAAGAATTGCTCAGGCTCTGATTTGCAGCTGGATCTAGTGAGCTGACATATTTGTCATGGTATCGTGATTCAGTGTTTTGATATACTGAGAGGTCCTGGGCTCCTGTGCCTGTGCATAAGCAGAAAGACCAAATTAAATGTGATACAGAAGCATCTGAATGTGCATGTGCAGTAGGTCACAGTTGCACACTGCACAGCGCGTCAGCCTGTTATCTGCTTGTATTCCTGCTCAGACAAAGCTAGGTACAGTAGCCCTTGCCTCCACAGTGCACTGTTTGCTCTTGTGTCCTGGTCCAATTCTTCCTGTTACATGAAGGGAGAAATCAAATGGTGTTGTGACACAGGTGGAAGTCAACCATCCCTGTCTTGCAGATTGTATTCTGTAGTATGTAATTGCATCGGTTAGTATGTTCACTTGTTTTGTTATCTAGGAAAACAGAATTAATTAATTCTGTCACCCATATGAGGCAGTATCTCTCTGTCTCAATTTCCTCCTAGGTTGTGAAGATATGAGACAGTTTCAGGTAAATCTAGTATTTTAGAGGTCTGTAATCTGCTCTCATTCACATGCATTTTAAGTTCTCTTAGAAGCTGTCTAGGTACAGAAAACAACTTGAGTATTCCCAGTGGGTGACTTTTGGCACATTTCAAAAGCTTATCTCTAGTATAGAGCAAATGAATATAAAACACATAGGTGTGTATGTATGTATGTATGTACACTCCATATGTATATAAAAAAACATTTTGCATAAGAAGAAAACAGTTCCAGCTTCAATTTCAACTTTCATACGTGTTTAAAAAGAGTTAAAATACTGGTACTGTTTCCTCCGTAGTTAAGGGATATGGTTCACATGCAGTGTTCCCTAACTGGAAAGTTAAGAGGAATACTTTTGGAAAGAGGCAGACTTTGTCATGACTTTTCAGCCTTTGCTCTTCAGGTTAATCTTTCCCTGCTGTCTGCTAATCAACTGCTCTGTAATAGCAGTCCATGCTGGGATAGTGGGCATTTAAGATTTCAGAGTTCACTGACAGTTTAACAACTTAAAAAATATCCCAAACCTGATATTAAAAATAATTATATTAATGAGATGGTTTCCTACTGAGTTTGTTTCTGCCAAAATTACACTCTTTGAGCTCTTACTTGGATCTTGTGAGAACCTTACTCAGCTTGTAGAGTCGTGTATTAAAAAGTTCAAATTGTCATGCTAAGTCTACTGCTGAAACATTTATTTCAGACATCCTTATGTGTTTACATGACTGAAAACTCATGTACCGCTCTGTGCTTCCCTCCCCATCTCTTTTACTTTCAGTACTCAAAATGAATACAAAACAAAGACTGTTGAAACCATTCTTACCAGTGTCTGAACCTCACTTAGTGATTTTGTAATGCTTCATCCTTCTTTTTCAGCAATCTCATATTGCTTTGTTAGCTCATAACAATGTATTTGATCATAACTTCGTGCTTCTTAATGCAGTAATCTAATTTACTCTTTCTTTGAAGATGTAACTCTGCCTCATGTGAAAGATTCATGTCTGGTCAACTGCTAGAATATTACTGTAAATCTAATGCTATACTAGTCCAGTTTCTTATGCCAGACAGTAGAAGGGTGGTTAAAACTGAAACAACAGATTGAGACATTTCTATTGCATGCTGCTCTAACAGTCCTGGGAAGGTGAAAGGAATATGTCAGTGCTGGGATTCTTAACTGGAAAAGTTCTATAACGTAGTAATTCTGGGGACAAAAAAGAAATTAACATCATTCCCCACCCCCCCCTTATAAAAAAGAAAAAAACCCCACTTTGCTGCCTGTATTTTGTGATGTTCTAATAGCTTGGTTAAGCTTTTCAGACACCCCAGAAAGGTGGCATTTTAAAAGTAGCTTTGGTATTAAAGGATGAAACCCACCTTGAAACACAGAGCATAACACACGCTTTCTACTGATACCTCTCAAGAAATTTGAGCCTAGAAACATAGACATATCTCATGTGGTTGATGTCTGTCATAGATACAAAGAAATAAATCCAGGAGTCCTTGAAAGAGCATTCTATCCTTAAAGACAGCTTTATCTGCACACATGCACTTTGAAAATCTGTGAAAGTGTTATTAAATTATTCTGGTGTGATCCAGGTCAAGTGCTGTTGCTGATTACAAATATAACAGTAAGCCAAAGTTTAAAAAAATAATTTGGGTGAGGCCTGTGACATTTAAGGTGAACAACACCACATCTCACTTTTTAAAACGTGTAGAAAGGGGGACCCTGGAAACTACTGACCTGTTAGCCTCACCTCTGTGCCTGGGGACAGCGTGGAACAGAAGCTCCTAGAAGGTATGCTAAGGGCATGTGACAGACAGGGAGCTGATTCGAGACAGGCAGCATGGCTTCACCAAGGGCAAGTCGTGCTTGATGAACCTAGTGGCTCTCTATGATGGAGTGACTGCATCAGTGGACAAGGGAAGAGATATGGCTGTCATCTGTGTGGAATTCTGTAAGTCTTTGGATGTGGTCCCCCACAACATCCTTCCCTCTAAATAGGAGAGAGGTGGATTTGATGGGTGGACTGCTCAGTGGATGAGGAATTGGTTGAATGATCGCATCCAGGCAGTAGTGGTCAACAGCTCAATGTCCAGATGGAGATCAGTGACAGTTTGTGTCTCTCAGGGGTCCATATTGGGACCAGTATTGTTTAATATCTTCATCAGTGACATAGATGGTGGGACCAAGTGCACCCTCAGCAAGTTTGCAGAGGCCGTTGAGCTGAGTGTGCAGTTGACATGCCTGAGGGACAGGATGCCACCCAGAGGGACCTGGAAAAACTCAGGTGGTGGGCCCATGTGAACTTGATGAGGTTCAGCAAGGCCAAGTGAAAGGTCCTGCACCTGGGTCAGGGCAACCTCTGGTATCACTGCAAGCTAGGTTATGAAGGGATTGAAAGCACCCCTTCGGAGGAGGACATGGGGATACTGATGAATGGAAAGCTGGACGTGAGCTGGCTGTGTGCACTTGCAGCACAGAAAGCCAACTGTATCCTGGGCTGCATCAAAAGAAGTGTGGCCCCAGCTTGAGGGCGGTGATTCTGCCCCTCTACTCTCCAGTGGGGCCCCACCTGGAGTACCGTGTCCAGCTCTGGGGTCCTCAGTATATGAAAGACATGGACCTGTTAGAACAGGTCCAGAGGAGGGCTGCAGAAATGGTTGGGGGGCTGAAGCACCTGCCCTGTGACAAAAGACTGAGAGAGTTGGGGTTGTTCAGCCTGGAGAAGAGAAGGCTCCAGGGAGAGGACCTTACTGCAGCCTTTCAGTACTTAAAGCTTTTAAGAAAGATGGAGACAGACCTTGTAGCAGGACCTGTTGTGACAGGATAAGGGGTAATCACTTCAATTTAAAAGAGAGTAGATTTTGACTAGATATAAGGAAGAAATATTTTTATGGTGAGAGTGGTGAAACATGGGAACAGATTGCCCAGAGAGGTGATAGATAGCCCATTCTTGGAAATATTCAAGGTCAGATCAGATGGGACCCAGCAACCTGATCTAGTTGAAGATGTCCCTGCTTGTTGCAGGGGGGTTGGACTAGATGGCTTTCAAAGGTCCCTTCCGACCCAAACTGTTTTGTGATTCTGTGATTTCCTTAGTGTTCAGCCAGACACTAGCCAGCTCACCACTTTAAGAAGCCAGTGATATCATATATTCTGGAAGAAAAACTTTGAAATGGAGATTTTAGTATTCTGCACCATTATTAATTTACAGATTACCTTTATAATGTATCTTAATGATGTCATTGCATGTAAGATACATGTTGGTAATCTTCTTGGATTTCACCATTAAGAATGATAGTTATGTTCCTGCGTGGAAATGGGTTGTGAATGTGATAAGTTGAGGAAACCTTCAAGTTTACTTGAAGGTCAGAGCTGTATTTTCACTTGAGGCAATGTGAAAGTCTTTGGTTCATGCAAGAAAGGAAGAGACAGTCTGTTACTTCTCCGAGCAGCTCAGTATTTCTTTTCCTTCATTCTTTTCATGAATGAAAAAAGGGATGAAGATTCTGGCATGAGACTAGGAAGGAAGAAATAGTTTAGGACATGAAGATTCTGCAGGAGAGTATGCAGTTAACTTGCAGGATATTTAGAGGGCTGCTGTGCAATAGAGCAACAATGATGTTAGTCTGAGCAGCCGTGCAAGTCAGTATAGGTATAGGGGTTTTGAAGTGGAGGGGATCGGCTCCAAGTTTAAGGTAGTTAAACAATGATTTTACACTCCTCCAATTTAATCACTTTTATTTCTCTGTGCATGATTCTCACCACTTTTTGTTTGGTTCTTTCTAACACATCAATGTTTAACATTGATTTTAGCCATATTGAGCTTCAAGGAGGAAGCTGTTCTTGATGGCCTGGCTTTGCCATAGCTGAGTTCTGTATCTCAGCCGTGCAACATCTCATTTGTAATCTTGTCATTGTTCAAGCCTCAGATGCATTTATTTGTTTATTTATGTGACTTGGGAAAGAAGGTAACTGCCAGATGAGACCTGTTACTTTTATTGCAAATAATTTTCAAGATTAGAAAAGCAGTACTAATTTTCCAAAGTTTGCTTCTGAGTTGAAACGTAATGCTTGTTATCTTCTCCTTTCGACACTATGGTTCAGGGAATAAAACAAAGTATTTACTGACATATTCCTTTTGGCTTGAATGGTGGCATATAGCACCAGTTGTGTTTCAGGCACTTGAATTAGATAGGTGTCATGGTTGAATGCTGGGTGCAGAACAGATGGAACTGGTGTAGAGATCACTTACCATCAACTATTGTGTAAATGCCTGTAAAATGCAGGACTGTGCTCAATTTGCAATTGTGTATTTATTGTGTTTAAGAATGAGTTGAGAAGTACTGGGCTGTATCTCATTTGCTGGCATGTTTGTTGTATGTCTAACTGGAGTGTCTCATTTATGGCTATTTGTAAGTGATTATTTTTCAATTCCTTTCTCTAGAGTCCATAAGTGTATTGAATGATGCTCTAAGTCATATAGAGTCTCAGGGGAATGTTTCTATGAATTCAACAAGCTCTGGATCAGTGGTCTCTTCATCTATTGACACGGCAAGTACCTATGTCTACCAAATGCACTCGGTTAGGTGAAAACCGTGAGCAGAGAGATTTGTGTTGCATGATCAGCTTCTACTCTGGCTTGCTGTCTGCAAGAATAAATGTGGGTTTTAAACTGTGAAGTGAGGAAGAAGAATAAGAAACATCTCCAGGCTCCACTCTTTATTATTGATGATGGGAAAACCTAAGACTAAATAGGATGAATAATGCTGAATCTGTAAGCGTCTTTAGTTAGGGTATTGTTCAGAAGAGGGGCAGGGGAACGGGTCTTGTTGGTCAGTGTGATTTTGCTTGGAATTTTGTCTAATATGAGAATTACAGGAAACAGTCAAGTGCAGTATTAGCTATTGTGAAGTTTTATTTTATGTTGACTTTTAATTTCCAGGCGAGCATTGTTGGCCGGGAATTGGCTACCAACGTGTATAAATATACTCGCTTAGAGCCTATTCTGTATGCCCTTGGTGTGGGAATGTCAACTAAGGATCCAGATCACCTAAAATTTCTTTTTGAAGGAAATGAAGACTTCTGCTGTTTACCCAGCTTTGGAGTAATTCCTGCTCAGACTTCGATGTTTGATGGTATTCCTTCTCTTCCAGGACTAAATATTGATATCGCAAAGGTAGGGAAGAGTTAAGTATCTAATGTTGTTGTGCTTTTTATAACGATAAGATTACTTTAATTAGTATGTTTGTAATATTAATAAGTTCAATTTATTTTAGAAAAGGAAGATTCAGTGTGTTGTATTCTTACATTCTAAGAAATTATTAATTTACTTCACTTGTATAACCTGTGTCTGCCCAAGGTGGTATGAATGATCAGTTTTTTGTTAAATTTTAATTTGCATTCACTATGCTTTTATTAAACCACAAAAGTTTGTAAGTTTCTTTGAAAATACTGTCTGCTGGGGATGAAATTGGAAAAACAAAACAAACTTGCATTTTTTTAATTTGTTTGTTCTGAACACTTTCTAAAATAACTACATATTTCCTTGCAATTGTGAGGGGGGAAGCAATAGAATATATTGATTGTTGTTACAGCGCTGCCTTTCTTTACATAGATGCTGCATGGTGAGCAGTATCTGGAACTGTATAAAGCATTACCAACCTCAGGTCAGTTCTTTTGTGTTGCAGATTTGCTTTTCACTATGACAACAGTTCCTGTAGCCGTATTATGAATGGATCTAGGAAAGCTGTGTTTACAGCTTAATTTTTTACATATTCTTTTTACAAGGGGAAGGGGAGAAGAGAGGCAACCTATTGCATGATTGAAGGAATTCTGAAACTCTGTGTTCTTGGGATCAAATGCTGCTTTTCTATAGTATAGTTAGTAAACTCATGCCCGATCTTTGATATAGTGAGCAAATACACTACATGCTGGTGTGTTACTCACATAATTTGATACTAAATGAGCAG
>JAVJGI010000057.1:66425458-66438404 GCA_035590275.1 Ibycter americanus | reverse complement strand
GTTTAATGATGGACTTGGCAATCCTGTGTTAACGGTTGGACTTGATGATCTTAAAGGTCTTTTCCTTCCTAAATGATTTTATGATTCTATATGTATAGATAGAACAATCGTTAACATTCTATGGTGGAGGGAAAAAAAGGTTGGTTATTTCCAGGTTACGTTTGTTTGCTTGGAGGGATTTTATCGTTATTTTGAATAGATGAGAAGAAAAAGAGGTATAGGAAGGTGAGTGTTGTGAGTTAAGTGTGTTTTTTTTTTTTGAATGACTGCAATAAAGTCATGTGAGAGAGAAGATGAAAACATGTGCATGAGTGGGGAAAATACAGTTACAGGATAAATGTTTGGGTTTTTATGCCCTGCTCTGTAAAGATGTAGTATAGTGTTGCCTGAAAACATGTAAATTTAAATTAACTTCAGAGAATAGAACAATAGAGTCTCCTGAGAGCCTCAGGTAATTTTTTTTCTGTTTGTAGCATAAATAATTTGTTTCACGATAGAAAAAATGAAGTGCTGCAGTAGGTTCACAGATACGGAGAGCATGCCAGGAAAAAGTGCTTAACAACAAATGATAATAAAAGTACAACAAAGGGATGTGAAGCCATTGAAAGGATTTGATAATGTTTTCATAATTTGTCTAGAGATTTCAGTATGCAGAGATGATACTCTCAAAACCCCTGAAATTGTATAGAGAGTGAGCGTTTGTATTTGTCATTACTTTAAAAGTCTGTTATATGATGTTATAGTAATTTCAAGATTTATACACACACACACCTGCCCACGTTTAGTCCTGTTGAGAAGATCAGAGTATAATTTTCTAATCTTGGCAATTTTGAAAAATAGTTGAGGGCTTGTATTATATTAGAATTTTGTGTGGTGAGATGATAAAAGAAGAGATACTAGCCTGGCAGTCATTTTGTTTAAACAAGAAGCTCTCCATTACCAGGAGTTTGTTTCCTCCTCTTACGTCTTAGTAAAGGATGTAAAAATTGTTACTCCATTTGAAGTTCCCCAAACCAAAGTGGTTTGTTCTTTTTGATTAAGAGAGGCATGGTTAAAGGAAAGCCTTCTTGTACATTTGCCATGCTACTGAAAAACAGCTACAATTCTGTGAAGTCTATGCCAGAATATATAAGTTGATTTTAAATTTGAACATTATGTGATAAAGGTAAAGACATGAATAATGTGGGGTCAGAAAGGAGAAAAGATGTAGGGCTGTTTTATAGCTGTTACACCTATTCCTGTTTATAGCTGTGTATGTGAAGGTGTTTTAATTCAACATTTTAGTAGTTCTTATTCCTGAGGCAGTAAAAGGTATGTAGGGAATAGGTCACGTTTGGATAGTCCAGACCACTAAGAACATAAAATTGCAAACCTTAGGTAGTCCAGGAAACTCTGCACTTGTATTTCTAGAATCATGTGTGATCTAGGCTTCCACAAAATATATTTAGGCATTGGAAACTATTATGAGCAAATTAAACTAACTGTTTTGTTTATTTTCCACATATGCCTACTTTGAAAAAAGTAGTTGGTTATTTGGAGGAACAAATAAACCCTTTTATCTTTATATGTGTTGGTTTCTACCAGTTGCTCTTTCCCATTACCTCTCCTTACCCTTACAGAGATACTCAATTAAAAAAGAAGGTATGACAAATGAGGATCTCAGTCAAAGAGTAGCTGGCTCAATTACTTAAGTACTGTGCTGAATTTGAGCTTTTGAAGCATCAGCACTGCCAGTTCAACTGGAAATATTCATTGTTCTTAATGTGAATCAGAGCTCATTGAAATGTGTAGATGAGATTTGTGGTTGTTTTTTCTTCATGAGATTGCTTGACTGCTTACTCTTACATGAATAAGCTGTTAGGTAAAGTATACATGCATATATGTACACACATATATGTCTGTCTATACATACATACACATATACTTGGTAAGATAAGCTCTTGGGCAGAGCTCTTTTTGTCCCCAGTTAGGAGGGAAAATATATGGATAGTTGGCTTCCTTTTTTGTTAGCTTTACCACTGACCTTTATTGCAGTCTGCAGGCAAGACTGAAAAATTGGCACAGACAGATTGGATATCGCCTTTTCTTTTGTGGTCTGGCAGAAATCCTAAATTGTTAGGAAATTAGACTTGACAGTTTGTGTTATTAATTGGAGAACAGTCTAACCATATTCTGACTGACTTCAATCTAATGCGCCACATCAGTTGACTCTTCTCATCCTCCAAGGATGCATCACTTTTTTTTAATATTTATTTTGTTTTGTTTTGTTTTGTTTTAATTCTATCACTCACTCAAGACTTTAGGAAATGTCATTATTCGAGGAATATAGAAAATAGAGCCAACAAGGCTTTAAAACAATTCTGTTCTCTTATGGAATGTAATTTAAATAATGAAGTAATACCAGAGACTGTGGTAAATGGAAAGAAATTTGTGGGCTGCCCTGACCTGGCTACACTGCATCTGAAATAACCTGCTCTGTAACTGTTCTATTCAGTTCAGCCTACATGTTTTCTAGCTGTGACCAGTCCCACTGTAGTTACTGAAAGTACAAAAAGACAAGTATTGCCTCCCATATTCATGTGTCAGACTTTTAGTTAAATACATTTATCCCATTTAATTTTCTGAACCTAATTACTTCCTAAATGTTACATCTATGTTGTTAGCGAAGCACAAGTATTTTTTACTGCAGTAATTTCGAAAAGCATTTGGTAGAAATATTGTCTCCCAAATAGTGCTTATTATTACCCCCATTAAATGGCTAGTTCTCTTTACAGCTTTAGTAAGCAACAGCTGCGTAGCTAGATTGAAGTTGAGATTGAGCGTGAAACAGAAATTAGTCTTTTTTTGCCATACATAGATTTTTTTCAGTAATACAAGTAAATGTTACTTAGTTTGAGTTACAACTTTATTACAACAGCTCCTTTGTGAAAATAGCCTCCTGACAGCTTTTGTAAAAGCTCCAATTAATGGAAGAATGAAAGTGAGACCTTAGAATTTTAATTTAGTTAAAAAGTAATTTAATTATTTGATTTAATTATTTTACGTCTCGCAGTTTTTATTTTCTAGTTCTTGAGAGTGGTGATTTGCTGTTAGCTTTTGGACTCTCAAAAGAAAACTTAAGTAATGAAGGGTGGTACTCTGTAGAATTCTGTCAGGAGCAACTGTCTTTAAATTGTCAGTTCAAAATTTTTGTTTAAGGAACTAGGGGTCTATTCCTCACTGAATGTCCCTTTCATAGTGTTGCAACTTTGATATTGGTGGCATTAAGGCTTTAGACAGCTCTTAGTAAAGAAGCTAGTGGTACATCAGAGATGCTCATCTCTACCTTTTGACAGTGAAAACACAGTTTTAACAACTATCCAGGGGAATATCGAAGATCTTGAAGACACAGCAAGTCAGAAGAGCAGCTTGTACATGTTATTCTCTGAACCCCTGCTGCGGTGGGTTTTTTGTGTGTACGAGTGGGAGTGTGGTTGCACTCAGTTCCCCATTTTTCTTCTATTTGTGCGAGAACTCAGAGAGAAGAAGTGAAGGGAGCAGGTACTCTCCGTGGATGGTAATTTCTAGGCTGTTTCCAACTGTCTCTTCCCACTCGTCGCTTCAGCTGCCTTAGTGGTGTAGTAGAGTATAGATATTTATTATCTCAGTTTGCTTTCCTGTTCCACCCTCAATCAGCACTATGTGTTTCACCGCACATTCCTTGGGTGCACCCTGTAGAATGGCCTCTGTGGTGTAGGATCACTTGTCAGTCCGTTGGCTTTTTGGACTTGATTGGGCTTGTAGATTGCTAGCTGGAGAGTCCTGCACTGGAGGATACTGCCTTCAGGAGGTCTTGACTTTATTCTTCTCACCAGGTGAGATATCTTTGCTATTTCTACTTCCTGGTGATGCTATAAGAGTAATTCTGGTTATCTGTTCCTTCGGCAAAACATTTGCCCTCTCCTTTGTCCCTTTTGGAAGGTCAGACTTGGACCCATCTGAACTGTAGTGTTCTGTCAGTATGAAATTTCCAGTCTTTACTATTTTCCTAAGAATTTATACGATCAATTAGAAGATAATTTAAAAAAAAAAAAGTATATGTTCTGGGCAAAAATAGAATTACAGTTACAAATTTCAGGTCCATTGATACCATCTTACTGATACATTCTTGTTTTCAAAAGAAAAAGTGTTTCAAAAAGGGTAAACAACAATGTAAGCAGCCATGGAGAAATATTGTACTTACCTTTCTTAGACTTGCATGCTTAAGCTATGGTGCAGTTTAGGATTTTTTTTTCTCGCTATTTTTAGCGCATGTATCCAACTCTCACACAAGAAAGCAGTGACAAGCTCTTCTACATTCCAGCATAATTGAGACTCAAAACTCTTGCTGTATTGATAAAGGCTAGCAGGACATGTGAGAGAGAATGAGAGCTTAGTGTGAAAGCTGTATGTACTTGAAGAAGTGGACCTGAATATTAACAGATTAAAAATAAACCAAATGGATTATGGGTTAAAATGATAATATGAGTTCAGAACCTCTCTAGTTACGCTGTCCTTTGTTTCAGATCTAACAGAAGAAACAACATTAGACATATATCAGAAAATACTTCCTTTGGGGAATCTTTCTTCTTCTTTTCTTTTTTTTTTTTTTTTTTTTTTATTCGTTCCCTTTGAGAAATCTGTTAGTTTCTTTCCTCCAAACACAATTTAGTGCAGTTTACCCTCATTTGGATAAACACATGCCATTTTTTACGATCCCAGTCCAAAGTGCTGGGAGAAAATATTTAGTGACGCGGGTTTCCAAAGGCCAATAATGTGCTTGAGTAGAATAAAATTTGTTTTCAGTTTAAAAGCTCTTTTCAATTAAATTCAGGTTCATCATGCCATCACATAAAACTACTAAACTTGTGAAATCTGCACTGGCATTAGTTAATGTGACACACTGATTTTCTCTGTATTTTTGGGGATGTCGTATTACAGAGTACTCCACAATCATTTAGTCACTGGATTTCACTGGAATCTGATGATGAGGGAATAAGTTTTTAGTTCAGAAAGGTGCACAGGCTGGCATGTCACAGCTCTCATGTTATGGACTGCTGGCCGCTGTACACATAGAGCAAATACAAGATTTGGTAGTGAAAATGCTAAGGCCACACAGACAGAAAACTGAAGTACTGTAGCCACCTTCACAATTTCTCAGGTTTATTCACATTCACAGTATATGCAAACACTACATCTGTCTCTCTTTTTACTAGTGTAAAAGATTATTTAACATGAAGCAAAAGTCTTCTAGAAAGCTTGGCGTGTTACTCTGGGGTTTGTTTATTTTAAATATTGGGACCAGCTACCCATGGAGCTGCTAAGAGAGAAGTATATCACAGTCAATCATGTAACGCTTAAAAGGGAAAGATAAGGGTATTTCTGAACTCTGTAAGATGAATCAAATGCTGAAAAAGCATGGTAGTGTATGTGTTTAAAAAGAAAAGTTTTCATTTGCCTTTTTTTTTTTTTTTTTTTTTTAAATTGTGGATGAATCTGTCATGGGTGAAGACTTTTTAAAATTACACTTCAAGCTAAAGAACCTAGGGACAAATTCTAGAAAATGCATTATTTCCCTGTTGCCAAATTTTAGTGAAACTGGGGTCTGTATGTCAGCAGAGTAGGTGGTTTTTCCCTTCCATTAAGCAATTATATTATTTTCTTACGTACCAAGACCACACACAGTTCTTGGCACATTTCCCTGGAGCTTTGGCAGTTTGTCTGCACCATAACATTTAATTTCCATTTCACCTGCTTTGTTGTAGAGCATGTTATTGGAGCACTAGTAAAATAGAATGTGGTAAGTATGTTAAACTGGGATAAATTTTTGACTAACTTCTGCTTGTTTCTGCCAAGCACAGCTAGCCTCCCATTTCTCTTTCTCTGTTTCTGCAGGCTGCCTTGTATCGGCTAAGTGGGGATTGGAATCCTTTACACATTGATCCAAGTTTTGCTGCTCTTGGAGGTGAGCTGAGAGATATCATTGTATTAATATTTGCACAAAGGATGATTTAAATATATTTTTAACCTTTTTTTTTTGGACTTAGTCTGTATGTCCAACAAGCTGGAAAAAACAGCGCTGCTTTTGTAGCTGTTCTTAGAGTCACCGTTAGATGTCTACAGAGTTCTGCATGACACTTTAAAGCATTGCTTCTTGTAGCTATGTATATGGAACAATGCTTGGACTCTACGTACAGTGGAAACCTGTCTCCTACTCTATTTACCTTTTAGAGCTTATTTGTTGCTACTATCCCATCTTTACAATTTCTGTTTCATAATCAGAAATAATTGACTATCAAAAGCTTCTGAAGGAATTCCATAAATTCTTTGATAGATAATTTTTTCCATCTAATTAATTTTGAGATTATGTTGGTCTCGGTAGAATTTTTTGTGCTTCTGTGTAGTCTTCTCAATCCCAGTAAATCTCAGGAGGGCGGGGGAGAGGCAGTTTGCTAGCACTTTTTTGCTAGCAATTTGCTATGAAGCAGACCATAGGCTATGCTAACGGATTCTTCCAGAGATGAAATCCCTAAAGAAGGTTCTGTTTTCTTAATCTTATGTTGTAAAGGTATTTTTTGGAGGTTTTTTCAGGCCTTGCTAGTAGTATCATGTGATTACTGCAGGCAGACAGCAATTTCATTTACGTAAGAAATTTTCCTGAATGTGTGCTATCATCATAAACTTTACAAGAAAATACTGGTCTGCAATAATTGGTCTTCAGTTTTCTGGTGACTTTTTAATATAGAAGTATCATTGTGTGGTGTTCTTACCAAGATAAATAGAGCAGAGCTGTGCTTCTGTGTTCAGATTAAATTTAACATACTTCCACAAATAGTGTCCTTTTGCACGTACATCATAATTGTTTGGTTAACTGTGTTTTCTATAATTCTGAGTAAATTTTTGTTAATAAATAATGGTAATAAAATACCAAAGTCCATAAAGAGACTTCCCCAGTTTATTAAACCATTGTGTGTGTTTGTTCAGCTGATGATTTTTGGATAAATATTTAGATGGAATCACCCAATTACTCTTGAAGATGCTGGAGGAGAAAAATACATGTTTGTAATTGAAACCCCAGTGTTTAAAAGAATGATGATAGCCCTATAAAAACCTTACAAAAGCAGAGGACTAGAAATCTTCCAGTGCTCTTTGTATGAGCAGGTAGCTCAGACACAGTGAAAAATGAAATGAACTCTGTAGATGAAGTAGTCCCTATGTCTGAGCCGAAAACCGCTGCATTGGAATTTTGGAACTGCGCTAGTCAAATACCTATACTAAACATAGGTTCAAACAAAGAAGAAAATGAGTCTAAGGATATTCCACAAATATTTATTTCTAGTAATACAAAAGCTTTTTTCTTTTGGCATATTCACACACCTTCTTGTCTTTAATCTCTGTAAATGCGCTGTTTTACTCGCTGTCACCCAGCATGCACTGGAAGCAAGCTTTTAATGTAATGCGCTCAGGTCGTTCCAGGATTATTGTTAAGCCTTCCTGTGGGTAATTTTTTAGAGGAGATATACTACCTCCTGTATATATTCTTGTGCCTTTAGTCCTGTAGCTTGTGAGTATTTCCAAGATATTAGTAAGTGAAAGCAACATTTACCTTGTTTTCCTTTTAGAGAAAAAGTAACTTGATAGCCTTATCGATTTGAATATGCATTAGTTTTATAAAGAAAATACTGGGGAGAATAGGACCATATATATTTGTCTGTTTCTGATTTCTGAAAATAGTGGTGGTTTTTGGTTCTTGCATGGTGAATTGAGCTAAGCTTTAAGAGAGCTAAGTGTCACTATAAAATTCTGTATGAGAGATACTGAATACTGATACTGTTACAATAATGCCAGTAATGTGTTTTAAAGTTGACTGCATGCTATCTTTGTGCTTTCAGAAACAGTCTGTGCACAGTGTACAAAAAAGAAAGTGCTATTAAAAGTGTACATATTCAAATATTTTACAGGAAAGAAATGGCAGAATAATCAGAGTGGAACACTTACAGCAAAAAACCAGACTCATGCTCCTTTTAGCCTGTCCTTCTGTCACATCTCTTCTAACTTAACAAGTCAAAATTTCTGTTTCTCATCCTCAGTTCTGCTAATCCTGTCTTCCCTTTGGGCTGTGTCTCAGAATTCCCGTCTTTCCCAGCATTGAGTCCCAGTGGGTTTTTTGTCTCTGTCTTGAAGGTGGTTTCTTCTTCTACATCTTCTGATTCTCTGCAGGCTAGACTTTCTCCTGTCCGCTCTTTTTTTGTTTGGTTGTTTTGCTTTTTTCTTGCAGCTGTTGTCTCTTGGGGCAACTTCTCATGCTGTATAGATGCTATGAAGAGTTGTTTAGAGCTCAGGAAAAGCAGACTGGCAGCTGAGAGTGGCAAATGAGTTCCAGCCAAGGCAACTGCTTTCACAGCCAAAGCTGGACAGACCTGTTTCAAATCCATGAGCTGTTGCAAGTGTGGTCAGTTAGTGTTCACATGCCCTGTCAGGTCAGAGCAACCTGTTAAGGGGTCAGAACATACTCAGTACAAGCAGCATCTTTAAAACTTAACTGTTGCACTTCAGCAAATCTCAGGCCAGTTTTCAAAGGTTTGTTTTGTCAGACTTTGACAGGCCTGGGAAAAGATTCAGTGCTAATGCAAGATTATCCGCTGCCAAGGTTCAGCTCCTGCTCCAAACCATAGAAGTGCAAGGAAACCTGACCTAAAATGTCAGTATAAAAAAACCACTGTAAATTTTTTTTTCTTCTTGTTTGTTAGATGCCTTCAAAATGCCTGAAATCTTTTCAGGGTTTTTTCCACTTCTAAATAAAGAAAAGTTAATCTTGAAGCGTGTACTATATTTGAAGAGTTTTGGCAACCATGAGTAGGAATTAAAAATGGGAAGCATCAAATAATCTTAGTATCCCCACTTTTTAATCATTAAAATACCTCTTACCTTTGATATCCATACTTCCGTGTAACTGTGTGTCTGGTGTGCCTATACATGTATACTAAAAGAGCCAGTCTCCTAATTTTTCATTTTGTCACCTCTGCAGACAGGGACTAATTTCACTTGTGAGTCTTACATATAGCGTAGGCATTGTTGGAGTTCCAGTTCTCAGTGAGCGCTTTCCCTTGCCTCAAGGTAGAGGAAACAATAAATGGTAAGAGTTTTTCAGTGAGATAGTTTAAAAAGAAAAAGGAGGAAAATACTATGAATAAAATATAGATACTTATAGAAGCAACATGCAAACACCTAATATTGTAAGTGCTAAAATGTTACTTTTTGAAATAGGATTTAAGAAGCCTATACTTCATGGACTATGTACCTTCGGGTTTGCTGCTAGAAACGTTTTGAAGCAGTTTGCAAATAATGATGTGAACAGATTCAAGGCGATCAAGGTCTGTGTGTTCATTCCTTGCAGTTAATTTTCTTGATTTTTCTGGTTTTAGTGCCAAAAAACCCCACTTTAGGGTGGGAAAAGGCTTTTGCACGATCTTAACTGCCACAATTGCTTTTACTTATTGCTGCATGCATTTTAATGCCTCCAGTGTGTTTACTTAAATAATAAGGCTTTCTACATTGCTAGGTGACTGTTTTTTCCTCTTTGTTTTTTCTCGTTTCAGTAGACCGTATGCTTTTAAGTTTTGCGTGTACATATGACAGATCTGTTCACACCCCCACTTTTTTTTTTTTCCTTTTTTTTTTTAGGTTCGCTTTGCGAAACCAGTCTTTCCAGGGCAAACTTTACAGACAGACATGTGGAAGGAAGGAAACAGAATCCATTTTCAGACCAAGGTCAGAACGTACTCACTGTTGTGAGCTTTAGAGAAAGAAGTGTTGGCTAAAAGACTGGGTATATGAGGGGAAGTGGCTCAGCAAGCACACCGTTGAAGAAGGTTTTGTAAATAAGTGAATAGAATGAAATATTCTTACATATTTTATGGTGTCATTAAAATTCCAATAAAAATACTATTATGTGCATAGGACTTAATACACTCCTTAAATAATATGAGAACTCATTTCGTTGCATTGCATTTTGTGTGTTTGTTCACTGTGGAAGAGCAAAAAGCAGTCATTCCCAGGTCAGCATAGTTTGTACTTGTTTTCTGCAGCTAGTCATAAGCTTGTATATACATCTTTTTTAACATTTGTTTATCTTAAGTCAACTCCTGAGAGTTAGTTTATGCAGGTCAACTTCCGCAGATTTAGCTTAAATTGAGTTAAATTCAAGCTGCATCTGTAAAGAACAACTACAATAAAACAGTTTGCACAGTTATAAATTCAGTCTTTGCATTATTCTATTTTCTTTGGCATTGCTGTTAGCATTTTGTGTGGGTATCCTGTAATCCTCTCCTACACTTGGTAGGATACGTACTGGAAACTAAGGGTAAAATACTGCATGTGGAGGTGAAAAGTAAATCCCTGTCGCTTCTGTTGTAGCATCCTGTGATACTGTCACTTTCTTAAACTGTGATTTGCTACTAGTAGTTGTCAATATGTATTGATTTATGCAGATGCAATTTACAATCCTTTGGCTGACCAAAGTTTTGCAACCCCATCTATGTAAAAATGTAGCCTGCTATTGATTAGTGAGTACAGCAGCAGGGATAGTTGCAGCTGTGGAGGACGGACAGGCAAATTCAAGTGAGGAGAGTCATCTTAAGGATGTAGGATTGCACTTTCCACAGGAATACAGCTTTGTGGAATAAATGTTAACTGAAGGAGGTAAATTTTGTTTGAAGACCCGATGAGTGTTGGCAGTTATAGAATTTCTGAATGACAACAACATCAAGGTTACTATGTACAAACTCTCCATCTCTGGTTACTAGTAGGAAACAAGACAATTTGGTGCCTCAGTTGAGCTTTAGAGATTACTGTATTGGAGATGGTGTAGCTATGTTTAAAAGGTACTACCACCCTGACCTGACAGCATTTCTAGACTTCAGGTTATTTACTTTTGAGGGTTTGCATGTAGAGTATAAATTAACAGAATTCATTATGTGTTTCCAAGTCCTTTGGAATTTGTAAATAGAGTGGGATGTTTTGTTGTGCTTAAAGGCGGGAATTTTTATTTTGCTTGATTTAGTCATTGCTAATGTGTAGAGTTCGGGGGAATTTTGCTACCCTTTTTTTTCCACAAATGTGGAGTAACTTATTTGAGAGAGAAATTACGATATTTAACAGGATTAAAGAAAACCACCTTGTTTCAACAATTACGAATTATGCAGAATTCTTTTTCTTAGTGCATATTGGATTAGTCTGAAACAAAGCCATCTTTGTACTTGCAGTAAACTCTGGTTAAATCAAACTAAAAGTAGACATGTAACTTTGATGTGCTGGTTTAAGTCCATTTTCAGCATTGTCTGAAGTGCAGTAGCAGTGGGTGGCAAGCTGTTAGGCATGATTTGAGTAATTATTATTATGTAGTCTTTCTGAATTAATTTCACCTGTGCAATAAGCTAGGCTGTGATACTGGATACTCCTCCAGTTTGGCTATTTATCATATAACTCTCTATATGCATTGTCAGTCAATCATTTTGCCATCTTCTGTTTGCTGCCCTAAGTCAGAATGGTTTGTCAGATCGCTTAAAGACTCAGTGCTAAATGAAACTAATTTTCTTCTCTGAGTTAAGTATTTCAAAAAATTAAAACAGAAGGATATTCAGGTAGTTTTCGTCTTTCTTCTTCTAAGCTTTCTGGTTTTAGATGCTTAAAATCTTTTTTCTAGTTTAAGTTGCAGTGTAAAGCACCTGGAGATAATGAAACTGTCTAGATGAACTCTTGACAACTGCATACCTACCTCAAGAAAAAACATTTTAGAACACTGTCTTTCTCAGAACTATTTATGAGGTAGCATTAACAGTAACTTAAGACACTGGAGGTAAATTTTCAGATAAATTAAGATTTTTCAACTATTTTGTGAACAGAAAAGCAGCCATATATTTTGGTATAATTTTTGAAGAAGCAAATAATTATTTTGTTTAAAGAGCTCTGTCACATTAAAAAAGGGAGGATGTCCTTGAGCCCTTTATATTTTATCAACCTGTCAGTTTCCCAAGAAAGACAAGACCCTTGTTCCTGACTAGTCTGTCTGCTACCTGTGTTTTGACAGCCCACCATATCGGAGGGTGAATTGACTAACCTATTCAGGGACCCACACTGACAGTGTCACTGAGTGAAATCCCTTATATCAACTACTCAACTCTCCAAAGACTTACACAACATGAACTTCAGCTGAGTATTTTTATTATACAAAATGCAAGTTTGTGACAGAATAAAATTCAGACATTGGCAACGATAATACACTGACTGCAAGACAAGCGTAAGACAATACACCCAATAATGGCTAGCATGAGTTAGTCATACAATAAAGTCTTACCCAGCAGGCGTTCCTATGGGGGAGAAGACAGGTTCAGCCCGTCAACTGATCCCAGAAGCTGCTATGGAGTCTTCCCTAACTTCTCCCCTCCTTTGCTTACTTTTAATGCTTCATAGTACATTGCATATTCATTATCAACCACAGGATTGGTTACAAGTTTCTCGCTTCTAATGCAAATTAGTATGCATCCTCAGATAGCACTGCTGAAGTTTTTCACTAACTATGCATGCTCCACAGGTGAGGTTTTGTCCTTGTTTGGGGAGGGCTATTTGAATCAGAGGTCACGATCTCCCACTACCACAATTACCTTTGTTCTGCTTTCATCTAATTTTTGGTTGATGCTAGTGGACTGCAACACCTTATCACCTTGTCTCCTCTTATGGCTAGAGATTTCCTCGCTTGAAGTCTTTCTGCAACAACTCAGATCTTTTCATTATCTGCTCTTTGTTTCTCACCCTTCCAAGGGCTGACTCCCTTGATTAGAAGTAACAACTTTAGAGCCTCCCTTTTGGAGTTGCTTCAGTCCAAGACCAGTCCATTTTCTTTGCATTTAGGGGGAGCTTGAGTGACTCT
>JAVJGI010000057.1:66342154-66352195 GCA_035590275.1 Ibycter americanus | reverse complement strand
AAATAAAATATGTTAGAGCACTAATACCAGAAAAGTCCTTGGAGTTTAAGTGATTAAAGGGGAAAACACTCTTGTCTTGATTGATAACTGCCGCATTTTCCACTTATGCTCTCTTTTATGTGTTGAGGAGGCCATCCTATATTTTTAGGACACTTACATTGGTAAAACATGCCTACTTCAAAACCCTTCAGCATGTGTAAGTTTATATAAGTCTAATACAGAGTAATTCTAATAAGATAGACTAATTAAATCTAAATAATTTGAATGTGGAAATAACATCTTTCTGTAAATGGAAACGGAATTGAAATCAACATGGATGGTTAGCTTCTCCAAAGAGATTAATTTCTCTGACCACTATGAGGGCTGTTCACTTTTTCTGCTGATGCACTTTAACATTATACATTTCTTGTTTAATTTACTGTGCTTTCCTTTGCTTTATTTACAAGTACATGGAAATAGAGACAGACATACATCTGAAAGTTTATTGGCTGTATTGTTGCATCCCCTTGTGAACAAAGACTGTGTCACCCAAGCTGGTAATTCTAGATGTGAGAAAAATGCTTTCTGCATCCCTGGACTTTGGATTTCCTTCTGATGGCTTCCAACATCTCAAAGATTTCATACAAATGTCTTATCCATTATTTTAGTCTTAATATCTTACTCCCAGCAGTTTTGTACTGAGCATAGGATTTGCTTTTCCTGAAAGACTAAGATCTTATAGATGATATAAATTTACAAGCTTGTATTGCTCAGGGGACATGTATTCTTTCTGCTTATAGACATTATGAACAGTTTTTATAGCATATTTTCCACTTACTGAAAGATGCCAAGACACACTTAATATGAAATTTCTTCTCTAATCTCTAATATAATCTGAATTTAAAAATAAGCCAGAGCTAGGAGAAGAAATTTGGTGAAAATCTGGAAAATGTGCTCTTTGGTCTTGAGTATGTGAAATCTCAGTCTTTGAACAAAACAAAGTCATTGCTACTTAATGAGCATACAGACTGATTTTAAAGCAAGCCATATAAATTTTATAAGATATACTCTGTATATCACAGCAACTTTTTGTGGCTACCGTGTGGTGCATATTCAGGGTTATTTGTGTTTTGATTACATAAGTTCAAAGTCAAATATATGGAAAAAATATAGGACTTTTAAGTCTAGCCTGGATTGGAAGAGATAGAGACTTCTTCCAATACAAAACAGAGGAGGTTTTATGTACACTGTTAACAACAGTCCCCACTATTTGCAGAAATATCATCCACTACATCTCTTGGAAAGAAGTATCTCAGATTCATTTAACACTTCTCTGTGGCTAATCAGGTATGAAATGAAAGACATCTATTTCTGTTCCAGCCTGTGTGGCTAATATTTCCCCAGAGTTGATAATGCACCAATACTTTAGGTTAGCTATTTATCTCTTGTAAAATGATGTTTCAGAGTGGATGAAATGTGGGAATTCAAGTCAAAATTCCCAAGCAGTCTGAATGCAAGATGACAATACATGTTGAACTACTAAGACAAGTTAAAGGAATTTCAAAAACATTTTAGGATGCTTGCAATAAAATTACTTGCCTATCTCCATGGAAAGGTTTGAGTTGGTCAACCCACAGCAGACATAAGACTTTCAATATTTGTAGCTGACAACACCGAAGACAACAGGCCAGCACCTTTGTTTGTCTCATTCATAGGGCGTTGCTCTCACCCTTTGCTATGTGGCAGAGCCCTACAGTCTAACACAGACCTCTAGGGTAAAAACAATGAGAAATCACCTTCTGTAGAGTTCAATGTCTGTCTTCCTTTGAAGATACCCAGTGTCTTGTCTCTCACTGAATCTCAGCATCCTAAGTCACTCTTGGTGATAGAACTTCTAGACCCAATAGATATGTAAATATTGCTTTGAAAAGGTTCATCTACTAAAGCGATTGCTTGTAATAGGTGGACTTGTGGTACAAATTAGAAAAATGATGGTAAAATGTAAAATTTGCATGTAGGTTAAAGCATTGGTAGGAAAGCCAACAGAAAATACAAGGCTGAGGTTCTCTGTGCAAGCATAATAAAGGAGAAAAGGATCTTGCAGATGTGACTTAGTAGCCATCTGAAATGGTTTTACTTGATGAAAGTATCATTTTTTAGGCAAAGTGTATGGAGTGAAGATACAGTGAAATAACCATAGAAAGGTTCTGTAAGATTTCTAAAGGACTTACTTTGTAAGCATCCATTACATTCAGCAAGTTTGTATGACAAGAAGACAACATGAATAGCTGTGAAGTTTTCTTAATCTTTTTATACACCTTCTTTGTATGAACACCATCCTAATTTTAAGCTTTTTATATCCTTCCATCATGTATTTGTAAATTACTGACACTTGAGAAATCAGAGCAGCTCTTGCATCCAATTGCTGATGTAGATTTAAACTTTTAGTGTAACTGATGCAAATAAAATGCTGCTCATGATTAAAGATAGTTCATCATCAGTAATCAAACAATAAAACTCGGTGTCTATTTTCTCAGTCCTTCTTGTGTCAAAAGCAATGCAAAGCAATTCACTCTGAAATTTTTAGCCTGTGAAATTAAACATTTGTAATCACTGGTACAAATTTGATCGTATTTTGAAAAAGAGACTTTAATTCTAGAAAATTACCTTCACTTCCTATTGCAATTCTTGTAACGACCTCTGAAGGCCAGATCTTGATGAACTGTGTTAAAACAATAATTCTTTTGCTTTCTTGGCATGTTTTATGTTTTTCAGAACAATTTCGTTTTTTGTGAGAACATGAAATGTGCTAGGAATATATTTGGTTTGTTTCCTTTTTAGCATTTCACCCACTAGCTCACATTTATGACTGTGTTTCTTATGGCATATCAGCAAAAGCTGACTTTCAAGTGTGAAATTTGGTTTCATAAAACTTTCATAAAACTTCAGAATGTCACAGCCGATACCTTAAAGAAACAAGAAATCATATAAGTATTCCTCATTTCCTTATTTCTGTTTTCCACATGCATCATCGTTGACCATATTTGCTAGCTTGACCAATTTCCTACAGGGAGGTGTTCTAGACTGTAAGCATATCTTTGGAAATACACAAAATATTATAAATGGAAATGTGTTTTAGAGTTACCAGGCAGCTATAGAATACAGGACCTTGATAGTTTGACATGGCTGACCTAGTAATAGAGAAAGGAGGAAGTGCTTATTCAGCCTGTTTAAGACTTCCTTTTTATTTGTTCTGATTAAAGATTTAAGCAGTTGATGAAAAAAGTAATTATGAAGAGTTTTCACCCATTTAAAATTAAAAAAGGTGTTGAAATGAAAACATGAAAATGAAAATGAGAAGACTAATATCTTTGAGAAAACTACAAGAACTGGACAAAAAAGGAAGCAGACACCAAATTATATAGGTTAGACATCTAAATATCTGTATCTATAAATCTCTCTATATTTTATTTACTTAAGAAAGATAACTTCATTACTTTCAAAATGAAAATATTATTTTTTTTCCCCAAGTATTCCATTTTGTTCCCCTTGCCCTCATGTTTCATTTTGCATTATTTTACAACCTGAAATACAATAGCATTTATCTTGGCAAGAATATATGTATTTTTACATTGTTGGTTGACCAAAACAGCAAAAATGTTCAAAACAAAACAAAAACCTCAAACCCAGAATACACACTGGTCCTTTAAATGCACAATTTGAGATTAAACCTTCCTGTCATCTTTCATTGGATGGAGTTGTGAAGGGATGTGATGTAAACTAAAAGAACCTGAGAGGCTGAAGTATATTGTAACTTAGTGGAGAGGAAAAACTTCTGAACCAGAAAGTGGAAGAGTATTTTTTGCTTTGAGACACTGAAGCGTCTGGACACCAAGTTATGTACTTTAAAAAGTAATCAAAAATTGAAAGCTGTATGTTGAAAAAATCTTGATTCTAAAAAGTAAATAATCTCATTTTTGATGCATTGTCCTAAATTGCTTAGGTTTACTTTTCAGCTCTCTGCTTCCTTAGGCCACTGGATTTAGGTGTTTTGTGTGCAGCTACGTTAGTGGGCTCACTGAGCAAGGCTTTGTTTCAACAACTCTGGCTTTGTTTGATAACAGAACATGATGAAAAAGGGCTCATGAAGGTATCAGCTGGAAGGTTAGAATCCTGTTTTGAACCTTAGAATATGTACATGCTTAAGACGTTCTTGTTATGACTTTTATTGGAGGGGAGAAGAATAGCCATTTTCCTTCAAAGCAATCTTTAAACTATGCAAAATGATGGCCCAGCGTGCTGGCCTGCAAATATGCTCCCACTGCTGCAAGAATAAAATAACCAATTCTATACTCTAAAAGAAACTAAGGCTTGTTATAGGCAAAGATACATGTAGTCAAAATAGTACCTGGTTTCATGTTGAAAAAGAAGATGTGAATAGGAAATATGAAAGTTGGACACAGGAGATGCCATCATGTAAGATGAGGTTCATAGAGCTCAGTTTTTAATGAATGTAAACACTGTAAGAATGTTGTTTGTTATAAAGATAGGCATGTTACTATGGTGACATCGCATGATTCAAAATTGCCTGTGTTCTGTTACTTGAATAATCTCTGCAGTGAGTAAGCAGGATGCATGCATTTGCCATTATCTCCAAAACCGGCCTCTGCAAGACATGAGATTTTGCATACTAATCAATGTTAAGGAATTTTCTGTTGATAAATAGGTCATTTAAAAATAATTATTCTGGACTGATATATTTTTGATTTTGTATTTTGTTAGTTTTGCAGTAGGTCAAGTACAATACCTTTTTCTCTGAGTAAATTCTTTCACTAACCCGGACATCTTACAAGCCATAAATACATTTTGGCTTGGTATGTCTAATGCTGCTAAGATTCATTAAAAAATTATTTACCAGACTAGGAAAATTTGCTTCAGAAAAAAGGAAAACCCTCTCACACCAATGTTCAAATGCCCATACACAATTAAAAGCCTTATAGACTATCAATACATCTAACTATATTATTTTAATTTAAAAATTGTAAAGAAAATTTTATGGGTAGCAATCTGTCTTTTAACTTTTTTAGCTTACATATTTTTAATTTTCTTATGGTAATGCTATCTGCAGGTGTTAGATCTTGATAAGCCAACATGAGGATTGATACTTGTTTCTGAGACAGTAATTATTTCATTTAAAACAGATAATATATTGCACTGTGTTCTTAGGAACATGCAAGGGCCCTGTTGTCTTATGCCAAAGCCTTCTTACACTGTAACAATGTAGTCAATTTGCCTTCAGCTCAGAGCTGTATAGGGCAAGAAATGATTAGAATAATCCAATAGATATTCCAGGGTATAAAAGTATACTAGAATATGTGGCAGCAGCTGATAACATTCTATTTAGCTTTTTACTTCGAAAGACAAATCATCTTTGAGGGGAGGAAGCTCACAACAGGCTGCATTTTCTTCAAAATACCATGTGTGAAAAAGCATATAACAATAGTTACTTACTATCTCAAGGTTGTATACTGAGTCATGCAAATACCAGTTACTTACTGATTATCATGACAAGTAAACATGTCATGATGTAACCCAACACTGGACTGTAGTGTTTCAGTAATAAGAATCCAGTTTCTCCAAAAGCAACTGAGAAGCCTACTAAACTCTCAATTTTTTGCTGTGTTGAGGGGTATCAAACTATGCTTCAAACTATTGTTCCCAACTTCAGTATACAAAATGGATCTTCAATAATTTGTTCTGTATGTTCTGAGACCAAGACTGCCTACACTGGAGATTAACTATTAACAGGTCAGATGTTTATAACAGATCAGATACTGATACGTTATCTGTTCATTAATTTGAATAAAGGAAAGTGAGCGCTAGTATGATGAAATGAATTTGAAAGATCCAAGAAATATCAAGTTGTAAAATTCAGTCTTTCTCTTCACATCTTTTTATATACAGAGTGGAAAACATGCATGTTGAAAATCTGACAGTCAATCCAATATAACTGGCATCATACATATGCACCAGAAAAAAACAGCATTTGCTGAAATATTTTGATGAAACGTGTTTTTGTAAGTGTGTTTATTTTTTTTCATCATTAGTCTTCTGTGTTTTGTATGTTCTTGGTTTCCATGCCTAAAAAGCTATGCTATTATAAGGATGATTGCTGTGAAGGGTGTGTCATTTTTTCCACTGCTGTCTTCTTTTTGTTCATTTGCATAGTTTACAATATGTGGCTGTGGGGAAAAGAATATGATCATATCAGTGAGAATATATTGGTGAGGATTACCTGGGACCATAAGCCTGACACAACAAGATGAAGTTACTGACATGGCTCAGAACTTTTGATGTACAGACTATTAGGTAAAATGCAGCCATACTGGAAAAATTTCCTGTCCAAGATTTGAGTAAACCAAGTATAGGTTTTCACTCAAGGAACTGCTGTAACAAAGACATGCCTTCAATAAACACTAATTTTTATACTAATATCAGAGAAGAGGCTGAGAAAGATATTCAAGTTTATTTGGCATAGTATCAAAGAACCAGTGTGTTTCAATGTGTTTCTTTTGGTGGCTTTATGAGATGAAGAGACCCTGTTGTATAAAATTAATATATGTTCTGTTCAGAAGACTTTCTTTTTTCAGTAGTGTCAGCCACAATACATTACATTGCCTTTTGTCTATTTTTACTAGCTAACATTGCTAAATCAGCATATCTCCTGGGTAATGAAAAGAAAACTTGAAAAATTTTCAAAAATGAAATTCAAAAAAATATGAAAGTATTTCTCCTGATTCTTAATGTAACACAGTTCAGATATTGTGTTAAGCCAGTGTAAACTGAGAATCTTTAAGGTGATAAAGTATATCATGTTAAACCGAGTGACTGTAAAACTTTCTAGAGTACTTGAATTAAAAATGCATATAGTTCCCAGGAAGCCAGCCATGAGGAAGCAAATGCAAAGGTCAAAAAGAATTAGTGGTGATCATGAACAGATATTGATACAAATGAAAGATGCATAGAAACATTTCAGCATTCTGATGCCAGTCCAAGTGTTATATGCCATGTAGGAACATAGGACATGTCATTGCACCTAACCTTCTTCAGATGCTTACAAATGTCAGAAGGCAGACGATTCATCAACCTTTTTGTTATTATGTAATGATCTGGTTGGAACTAGATGATCTTTAAGGTCCCTTCCAACCCAAATTATTCTATGATTCTAGGAAAAAACATAGTACACTTCTTAGAAAGACTCTACTAGTGCACTCCTTGTGGAGATCAGGGCACTTCAAATAGACCTGAGGAACAGATGCACTGTAGAAAGCACCAAAGAGGAATACATCCTTTCAGGTCAGTTGATTGAATAAGAGGGGAGGGAAAAACAAGTGGTAAAAGTGTAGGTTTATTGTTGGCCCATGAAACTGCAGGCTCTGAGCTGCAGAGCTCAAAGTTGTTGCTACTGCAGGTATGATGAGTAGAAATATATCACAATGAGTGTTTAATACATTCTAGAATTTTTATATATAATAAGATATAAGAAATATAAAATATAATAAGATATAATATTATAAGAAAAATTCTAGGGTTTTTGTGGAGAACAAAAGAAAATTCTCTGTATAATCAGGAAGACAGCACTGGCACAGGTTGCCTAGTGAGGCTGTGGAGTCTTGGAGTTACTTAAAAACTGTCTGGACATGGTCCTGGGCAACTTGCTCTAGGTGACCCTGCTTGAGCAAGTGAGTTGGACCACATTACCTCCAGAGGTCCTTTCCAACCTCAGCCCTTCTGTGATTTCAAGTATGTCATTAAAAATTGCTATAAAAATATGAAAAGAAATTACTGCAAATATTGTTCCTTTTTTTGTAAATCAAATAGAACTTTTAGTCCATTGTACCCATAATATCATCTATATTCCTGTGTCGGCAGTTAACTTGATAATTTATAAATTGTGGTGGTTACTTTTGAACGTCCTTCGTCAAGGACATTGTGTGTCTGGCACATATGGTTCCAGCTGTCCCTACATCTGGCCCACCACAGGGCACAGCTGAGCCCATCAGCCAAATATGTGGTGCCTCTGTAAAAACACATTTAAGAAATGGTGATAGATACTGAGAGAAAGGAACAGGAAGACCAGAGGAGAGGGAGGTGCTCCATGATGGAGCAGGCACACATGAAGGGTCTGTGACCTGTGGAGGACTCATGCTGGAGTAGAGGAAATGAGTAAGAATGAAGGAACAGCAGGAAAAAAAGAATGAGTAACTGCTGTGCCCTGACCCCAACCTCCTGCACCACCCGTCACCTTGCTGAAGGGAGTGAGCATAACCTGCAGCGACAACCAGCGGTGTGGAGACTGGGAACAGGGGAGGAAGGTGTCTGGAGCAAAGCTGAGCCTAGGAAAGGTGCCTTCCTTGGGTGTTTAAATGTTTGTCTTTTTGGTTTCTCAATTCCCAATTCAGTAATTAAATGTTTTAAATGAAGTTAAATTACCAATGTTGAGACTGTTTTGCCTCTGACAGTAAAACCCATGAGTTTTTTTTTACTCCTGTTCTTCCTGTTTTCTCCCATTCCTACTTGAGGGGAGTGAGTAAGAGGCTGTGTGGGTTCTTGGCTGCTAGCTGGGGCCAGCCCACCACAATGTCACCGGCTGGCACTGGATTTGCAGCCTTTTTTTTTTCTACATGTGTTGCTGGTGGCTCAGTTTTTATACAGATGCAAAATTAAACTGTTCAACAAAAATGATTAAAAAAAACCCACATGGAAAAGAAATGGAAGTATTAAAAAATCCTAGGATGGTGTGTGATAATAAATTTTCCAGGTTTTCTGCAAGATCAGGACACTGTGTTTTGCTCATTTATAAAGGAAGAAACCCCTCATTTTTACTGATTGCAAGATCAGTCCATTGAGACCTATTAAAGGCAATGCTGCATAAGTATTGGCTCAGGAGATCCAAAAACTTCAAAGGACTGGAGTCTGGGAGAAATAGGATTGTCCTGGTCAAGTAATCTTCAGCTATCCACTTCTTAAGAGAGGGGCTAGATAGGCCTTTGTTCCGATCCAGTACAGTTATTCTAACTTTTTTGTCTAGTCCAAGAAAACAGTAGAGGTAATTTACTTTACTATAGGCCACTTTACAGTAGCAGTATTAGATAAGGAAAACAAAATTAGAATATCTTAGATCCAACATAACAGAACCAAATTATGAAGTCCCAGGCAATTACCTTTCCCTCCCCACTTTCTACTGTTCTAATCCTTTTCTAGTGTTTTTTATTTTGCTGTGTTCTGATGAAAGTTAGCCTGGGCACTAGAAAAACAATGTGCAGTGGAATCCTTTGCTTCATTGCCCCTCCCAAGAAGAAAGAGGCTATTTGCTTCTCTAGTCTGCACTACAGGCTCTCTAGAGCCCTAGCACCTGCATTTAGGAAGGTCCTGGAGCTGCTGAGCCAACCCTTGGCAATGCTGTGGGGAAAAGGGGCTGAGATCAGATACAACATGTGTGGAGCTCTTTCCTGTCGTCTCACTCCTCGAGCCAGTGATGCTGGTCAAGCCACATAGGGCTCCTTCAGGTATCAACAGAGCATACAGAATACATGCTGAGATGCAAATTCCACACTATTTGCTTTCGAGTGACAACCATAAAACTGCATCTTCCTACACAGCGCAGCCCTTGTGTAAGTATTGCTGTAAAAAGGGTAGTCAAATTCATATGGTATCATGAAAATTAAAATGTGGTTCATCTTTCATTAAATACTTAGAAATTTATTTTTAAGTTCTATCTGAATCTCATGATTCAGAAGAAGACTCCTTTTATTTTAAAATCATATTGTCTTATACTTCTTTATGCTTGATATTGATCTTACATAAATAACACTATCAAAATCAATATGTGGGATTAAACCGAATTTTATTACTTTCAGTGAGCCACCAGTTTAATTTTGTTCTTTGATGTTCTGTTTTTTGGTTCACAGTAAAGAAATCTTTTCCTAACCACGAGTATGCGTTTTACTATTTGAGAATTAAAAAAGCTGATGCAGTTTTGTTTAGTTTGCTAGTCAAGCA